>CM057165.1:19580010-19642513 GCA_029962745.1 Echinometra lucunter | reverse complement strand
TTTGTTTTGTTCTGAAAGTAAATTCATGTAATTTCATATGATTTTGATCAATGTGTACGTGATTGATAACCAACGTACCATATCGATTTTATAGGAGGGTGATTTGTAAGTCAGATCCATTTTCTCCCCCCTTTTTAGGATTTTTTAAAAAGAGTTCAATAAAGAGATTGTTTGTATTGACTTATTGCTGGGTAGTTCATGAAAAGGGAATTCCAATTTCGATATATTTATTTCTTATATAACACTGTATTGGATTGGGTTTCCTTTGTTGTTATTATTTTTTTTTTTACATAATATGTTGTTTGTTATGCTCCCAGCATTGATGTATCGCCCTCTACAAAAGTATAAGCTGGAAAGCAAAAGGTTTCTAGGGTTTTAATTATCTGTTTTTATTTTATAATTTAACTGATTTCATCATTATTTTTTTCTTTATTTATACATGATTTGTATATAGCCTATTAAGCTATTGAAATATGAAGACTGAAGTGTTGATTTGTTTAATATGAAATGCTGATTTGTTAAACTGAAATGTAATTCTTTGTGATGAAATCAGAATAAAGCATTATGAAAAAAGAAGTGTGAGTTCGCGCTAGATATTTTGGCAAAAGATTTCGATCACACCCCCCCCCCCCCCCCCCCCCAAGCCGGTGCAGTGTGGGGGTATGACTTTCCGCTTAGGCAGAAGACTGAAATGATTTGAGACAAGCCTGTTTCCGGGGTTTGAAAATACATTAAAGGAACTGATGTAGATCAAAGTGAATCTAATAATGTACTGTGGAATACTTCCTCCGCTACTGCTGCTGCTGTTGCTAATGACAATAATAATGAAAATTATGCTAATAATAAGGATAACAATGAAATTATTACTTTCATTAGAAGTAACTTAGTCACCGGCGTAAATCCGTTTTGAGGAGTGGGGGGGGGGGGGGGAATGATCGACTTTTTTGCCAAAATTTCTTGCGTGAACTCACACTTAAGTATACACACACACACCCTTAATCACCCAAGCAGACCCCAACACACACATATAATTCTTTTATTTTGCACGAGCGAGCGAAAAATAACCATCTTTTTTTGGTTTTTAAGAGCATTTCAAATGAAAATTCCACTGTAATATTATGAACGTCGTTTATGACATTTTATGAAAAATTTCACCAACTGATTAATTACAATATCATTTTTCCTTGAAAGGGGGGGGGATATTTGTACACGCCATCCCCCCTCTCGAAAAAATAAAGGGGGGAATATATCCCCATCCAGCCCCCCCCCCCCCTGGATTTACGCCAGTGGCAGTAGTAGTAGTAGTAGTAATGATGAATAATAACAATAATAATAATAATAATAATAATGATGATGATGATGATGATGATGATGATGATGATGATAGGCCTAAAATTTAAATTGATAATATGAATACTTATGATGGTGATGATAATTATGGTCAAGTGGGCGGACCCCGAATGATAATGATGATATTAAGAGCAAATAATAATAATAATAATAATAATAATAATAATAATAATAATAATAATGATGATGTTAAAAGTCAATACCAAGGTCATTATTACCATAATCAAGGAATGACAAAATTTGTTAGAATAGCATACTCACTGCGCTTTTCGACATTTTCAAATGACACAACGCCGACCTCATTATCACTCGCAGTTGTTGGTATGGTCGTCATTTTGTTTAATCTGAAATAATGGTTATCGCGAGGCGTTGGTTGACGATGATGGACAGCGTACTGGTTGTCATCATCGTCGGTTTCATGACCTGAAGACTTATTGACGTCACTGCCAGTGGCGATCAATGGAAAACTGGCCGCACTTGGCGGGTTGTCTTTTCGCTTTTCTTCACTCATTTCTCAAAGCGATTACCACTTTCCTCCATTACGTAATCCAGTTCGATGCACGAAGTATTTTTGAATAGATAATCTCCTTTGATTTCTCCTTTAAGGCCCCTTCACATATTAGCGAATAGAGCTAACGAATGCCTAGCGAAAAGCTATTATTTGGAAAAGTCCAGATACGCTCAAATACGCTCAAATTCTCGGCCACAATAGGGTTTTAAATTTTTGAACATGTCTAAAATAGAAAATCGGCTCCAGCGTATCTCTGCGAACACCTACGAACAGCTACGAATACCACGTGCGTCAAACGTGTCACGAACGCATGTCCAAATTTTCGAATACGTTAGGCATTCGTTGACTCGATTCGCTATTATGTGACGGGGCCTTTAGTGCGTGGGGCCCCACTTCTTGCTTGACTAATTATAAAGACCGCTGGATAATTGTTGCACGAGGATTCAGAATCTGTTGTATTCTCCGGTAAAGCCACTAAGCCAGTGACATACCGAACCGCTGCCGACAGAATATTGGCAAGTCCCTGCAAAGCATTGTGCAAGCAATGTTATGTGCATTGTGTTTTCGCCCTAGAGCATGTAAACCGCAGACGAATTTAGACAACAATTATGTATTATTTGCCAGTTCGAAAACTAATTTTTTCCCCTTTTGAACCTACGACTTTGACTCTGTACCAACACACACGTAATATTGAATGAGAATACTATCGAATTTTAAACAAAACAAAAAACAATTTAAAACAAACAACAATTGGCCCTTTCATAGGCCCATATTTATACATTCCGGAAAAATCAGGTCTTAAAACCGTTGAATGGTGAAGGTGCCCCACGTGTAGGCCTATCATTATTGTTATCCATGAGTAAATGAGTTCAGTACACGTCGCAGCATTATATGTTTCAATATGACTTTCTGAAAAATATAAGGATTTTAGTGCAAAGTTCCCACTCCGTGGTCGTTGAAAATTGATTCAAGGCTTCGATGCAGGTCGATCCTTTCAGGTGCCCAAACTGATGTAATATTGATTAATTTGGATTGGATTTATTTTTGTCTGCATACATATTAACATTTTGGTAACATAATATACAAAAAAAGCTTCTTTTGACAATCATTTTTCTAAAAAAAAAGAAAAATTGTCAATTATTGTAATTCATTAAACATAATTCATTAAACATAAAATCATTTGCGGAAGTGCATGTATATACAACAGCCCACTTTGAAATAACTTTACAAAAGAAATACGTCATAAAACTATAGAATGGTGCTCCTTAATCACTTAAAGCATTTAACCCTTACAATCAATTAAAATTTGGGCACTGACAAATTTGGCCATCAGAGGTTAATTTATTATTACACTGGATCATTGAAATCTTTGTCCTGTTACCCCGAGAAAATCATCTAAAGCAATATTCTTGACTATCATAATCAGATGATCCTTTTGGGCCCTTTTGGAACAAATACTGGGCCCCTGCAGTATTAAAAGGGTCTAAATCACTATTTTCATCTCATTGTTAAAAACGTATTTTCTACATCAAATGGTCATGTTTATCTATAAAGATTACTCTGAAATGTATAAAAACTACAGCGGGCCCCTAAAACATAAAATTTGGGCACTTTGGGCATTTTTAAAAAATTAAAAATCAGTCGGTGCCATCGATCGTTTTCAGTGTGAAATTTCACGTTATCAACCGTGAAGAAAGTGAACGCCATTTCCCTGTCATGCCTGTTAAAAGCCCACGACCGTTCTGCGACTGAGTGAGAAGAGATTATTGGCAGGGCAGTCACAAGCCTTGACACCGCACTTCTTGCCATCCGACTATATCAATGCTGCTGTCTGATTGGCTGGAAGTTGGATTGAGCCTGCAATCCAGTTGTAGAGATTGGTATGGTGGCCCTGAAGTACGCTCGACAACAGGTCATGTGCGACGTGAATTTCGCATCCCAGGTCCTGAACTTTGCATCCTAAGTCGTGAAATTCACGACCCGCGGTGCGAAATTCATGACCTGTGGCGCAAACTTTGCATCCCAAGTCGTGAAATTCACGACTCGCGGTGCGAAATTCAGGACCCGTGGCACGAACTTTGCATCCCAGTCCTGAATTTCGCACCTCGGGTCGTGAATTTCACGACTTGGGATGCAAAGTTTGCGCCACGGGTCATGAATTTCATGACCTCGGATGCGAAGTTCAGGACCTGGGATGCGGAATGGGACGTCGCACATGACCTGTTGTCGAGCGTACTTCAGGGCCACCATAGTTTCGACCTGTCAAATCCTTACGATTGCCCTTGCGATTTGTCTCTGACTGGTCTGTGACTCACAAGCTGACAAGAGCTGTGACGTCACATCTCCTCTCACTCAGTCGCAGACCGATCGCAGACCAATCGGATCGTAAGGTGGGCCTGTGTACCCAACTAAAATTCCTGACGAAACATTCACCTCGAATGAGGAGTGGCCGGGGGGGGGGGGGGGTGGGACAATACCCCCTTTCACTCTTGCCATCCCGCATATCTTAAACACCCCTGAAAGATATGCATCACCAGGGGAAAATCTACCCAGATTTCCGACAGGCGGAAGAGGAAAAGTAAGCCAGTATTTTTAGATAATCATTTTGCAGTCACGTATGACGTGAGTTTTGCTTTGGTAAATAGCCTTACAAATTATCATAACCACCTTTTAATGGAATCAGCTCTAGCATACATGTACAAATACAGCCAATTTGTCCTCATAACTTGACATGTTTGGAAATTTCTAATTGTTGTTAATTTCCACTGTATTGCTGTAAATTACTCTGTTAACGTTTGTGTCATAATTATTTTTTGTTTGTAAAACACTTTTAGAGCGTATGCTGAGTTGAATGGCTTTATATAAAAGCGTTATATTATCATTATTGCATTTTTGTTATATCAGAGAATATTCGGAATTGTAACCCCCCCCCCCCCCTCCATTCACGAATTCTTGGATCTGCCTCGTACTGTTGCAAGCGGCACAATTATGATTAACCTCGAATTTTCCTTGTTAATCCACATTCCAGTCCGTCAACACTACTGAATAGTGTTTCTGCTTGGTTGCAGTGGCGTAGCTTCAGGGGAACTGGGGCATTATGTGCCTCAAACGAAAAGTGAAAGAAAGAGACAAAAGAGAGGGGAGAGGGAGGAGAGTAAAGGAGATGAAATGGAAGATAATGAGGGCCACACGAACCGCCCTTCTCATACCTTCTCCATATTCATTCATGATCACCGAGTAAGATCAATGCCCCTTCGGGCCTATGATCAGAAGTGGCCTCTCCACAGTGTCTGGATCCACGCTAGGCCTCCCTTTGGTTGTAGGAGTTACCTGACTCAATGGAAAATCCCTTCAGTGCTGGACGAATAAGCCGACGATAATAAGCCGACGATACTATGGACCCCTCAGCTCAAGAACAGCCTAGGGCCAGTCGAGAGGAGGGCAATCATGCAGCTCAGGGGCCGCCGAAGTAGGGGGGGGGGGGCAAGGGGGCTGGGGCTGGGGCTGCAGCCCTCCTCAACTCCGGATAAAATAGATAAACATGAAATTATTAATAATAATAATAATAATATAATAATAAAAACACTGCCAATGGTCCAATGCTCCCTGTGATTGATTCAGTCCATGACTCTTACGCAGAACACACCTTTACTCATCCCCATCTCCCTCTTGGTCCACCTTCCACACTGGCTTGGGTCTACTTTTCTAGGTTCTCCCATTCTGTGCTTCTCTAATGGTATACTGTTACTTTGCGTGTATTCAATTTTATTTTTCAACAACAATTTTGTTGAGAGGTGTTATACGTACATAGGCCATCGTCTCTGCAGAGCATCTGGCCAATAAGAGCGCCAATGCACCTCATTTTGTCGATCGACTTCTTTATGTTGAGTTCTTCAGTAGCATTTTCAGATTCTTTTTGGTGATATTTCATTTGGTGCTTCTCCTAGCTGTTTCCTTGGACTGAGTTTGCTTAATTGCTTTCATGATTGATTGTGGGGGTGTTTAGTGAGAATTTGTTAAGTGTTAAATATTATTTGATTATCAACAATAAAATTTGAGGCGTAGCTTATGCACTTATACCTCACAACCGGGCTTCACGATCTACAACTTTGGATGAATGAATAAAGAGCTGAAAAAAAGAAATAGGTTTTTTATAAAAAAATAAAATAAAATAAAAAAATGAAGAAGAAGAAGAGGGAAAAAAGGTGAAATTGCTAGGCCTGGCCATTAATGGGGGATGGGGGGTATATAGAAGAAGTGGAAGAAGGATCATCAACAAGTTAGATAAGGGGCAGAGATTATTTTCTTGTCTGCAGACTATTGTCAAATGTCGTTTCCTTATATTTATAAGAAAATTCTCCACCCCGGACGGTCGTTTTTTCTTCTTTATTTATTTTTTTTTATTCGTTTGTTTGCTGTCGGTTTTGTTTTTGTTTTTGTTTTGTTGTCGCTGTTTTTCCAATCCGGCCTACATGTAATATAATATGTCCAAGACATGGGGGCGGGGCCACAGAAATAGTGGGCGGGGCAAGGGTATGTCTCTGACGTCACGACTTATATGTAACTTTTAGGTTAACCGAGTCGTAAGCCAAAGAGTATTATAACGGTGAGTTTTTCCGAATAATGCCCTTTTTGAATGAGGTTGTGTTGATTACAAATGTAGTTTAGGACTTTACAAATAATATGATAAGAATCTTTTAAATATGTGGCGTCATTTTGAGGTTTTATAGGTTTCGTCGGAGACTTGTCTGATAGTGATACTTCACAGTCCCACATATGCTATAGTGTGCACTGTTTAACTGCAGGGAGCTCCGCTGCGCGCTGCAGCTGTCGACGTACGTCCACCCGTACCCGTAGCTACTCCATACATAGCGGCGCAGAGTATAAGTGGGAATTCAGTTCAGTGTGGCTGTATTCTCATGACGATGCTGTGGATACAACCACACGCGTGTGGCCGTAAGGTAAAGACACGCGTGTGGCTGTATACACTGCCAATAAAGAAACAGACTTTTAATTGCTTCGAGACCCTACCTTCCTGTCGATTCCGGGAAAGAGTTCCATATGTACCCCCCGCTAAAAAAAAAAAAATGAAGTTCGGAGACACTGTGTTTTCCACTGTTTTCTTCTCAACTCTTTGTTTTTGCTTGACTTACCATGCCTGCCGACGTGACTCGAACCCGGGACATCTACCTCTCAAGACCGACGCCTTACCTATCGAGCTAGCGAGAGATCGCTGAAAGTGATGGGTTTCATAATGATTATAAGCCGGAACTCGCTATTAGTCTCACTCCCAGGATGCATTGCTCTTATTTTTCTGACTGAATAAATCGGTATCTATGTGAAATGCACAGTTTACGGGTAAGCTCTTAATTCGGACGGAATAAACACATATTTCTTAATTTATAGCATTTTTCCATGTTCAGTATTTGATATTATGATTAGACCTATCATTCCAAGTCATATCCTTATATTTTTTTTCAATTTTAGCGGGGGGTACATATGGAACTCTTGCCCGATTCCGTCGCATGGCTAATTTTCATTTCAATAACGTGACCTCTGACATCGTCAGTTTATTTGCGTCCGTTAGCCAAGGCCACAGGCGCAGGCGAAAGAACGGTGGGCATGCGGTGTTGCACTCTTGCACGTACGTGTACGGGCTGCACCTACTCTACGTGTGAGAGTGCAACGCGGCATGCACACCGTTCTTTCGCCTGTGCCTGTGGCCTAGGCTAATGGATGTAAATAAACACGTACTTGCAAGAGTGCAATGCCGCATGCGCACCATTCTTTCGCCTGGGCCTGTGGCCTTGGCTAACGGACGTAAATAAACTGACGATGTCAGAGGTGTTTCGATTAAGACATATTCTGAAAAAGCACACCTGCTTCACATAACCCAAGTGAGGGAAACTGCTCCTTTGTCAGTGAGCGAGCATGCTCGCGCCATCATTATTGTGCAAACACCTGAATTTTATCATTAAGATGCACATAATCAGAAGACTGTGACGATCATCGCATCAAAGGAAGGCTCCCGTTAAAATTCCCTTTCTAGTAGTTCCATGATAAAATAAAGAAAATTCAACTCACCTACGTTGGAAACATGATTTTAATCAATTTAACACCCCTACCATGGAGAGATAATGGTTCAATCCAATATTTGTGTACCTATGTTAGGTATCCACATGCTATAGATGGCACTATTGCACACCTAAACAGCAGGGATCGTAACTTTTCTGCTAAGCAAAACTATGGGGAAGATTATTATTCTCCCTGACTTAATCTTCCCCCTAAGTCACAGTTTTGAAGCACAGAAATTGCCTGTAAGTCGCAGTTAAGCTTATGATAATAATATTGATAATAGTAATAATGATCAAAATAATGATACTAATAATATTTACCTTTACCTTTTACTGCAAATACTGGAAGAATGCTGAGGCAGCAGTCAAATTTTCAGGTCTATCATCATGCCATGTACATAGACTACATAACTGCTTCTCATAATAAACCATAAAGTATAAATCTTTGTCCTTATATTTTTATGTAATTATTGAACACTTTGTGATGAAAATGATTCATGATATCAATGATAATAAATAGCAATTTAAATCTATATATTTTGTTAGTTATGTTTTTTATTATTACAGATTTACTGATAGTTCATCTCTTTATTTTATTCATCCAATGATAAGTATCTTTATTTTCATAATTTATTATCATTTATCACAAAATCTTAGTTAAATAATTATGTAAAAAATATAGAGATTTAAATTATGATGCTTATTACAAACCGGCACTTTTTAATAAGCACCGCACACTTTTATAAGCCTGTCAATAGTATGGGCCACAAATACACATTTTGAGGTTCAAATTTGTTTATGTTGTCTCAAAGTATAAAAAATGGCAAAACCAATTGATAGAAATGGTCAGGGGAGTGGTCAGGGTGCATGGGTTCTAGCTTAGGGCAGAGTTTAGACATCATCTTCCATTCTTGTAGATGTTTACAATGAAATTCTCCAGAAATCATGGGTGGAATGTCACACAATCTCACACTTTTCCTCTTATGCAAGGCCAGCAATGTGAGACTATATTTAATCGGTTTCATACAACTTTTCGTTTTGCTACCAAAAGTGTACATGAGCTGTAAGCAGCCCCTACGATGCTTTATAAGCATGTGCTCAATGAGTTAGTGATGCTCATTTGTGTGATTGGGTTTTTATAGACATACTATCAATTAGACATTACATCTGAGACCAACCTTTGATCATCACTATCTGAGAGATCTCACATAGTTTCAAGCCTCGGTCCAATCATAGTCAACCCTCCAGTCATAGTCAATCCTCTTATGTGCTCGAAAAGTCTTAATGGTTGGAATTGTTTTTATTTAGGAATTGATAGTAACTTTATCATCTGAGCTGCAGCGAACCACTTTGATTGGCCTATTTGGGATTCTCCTCGCAGGGACTGCTGGTATGGCCAGCTGTCAAAGGTTATCTGTTGATACCCAGAGTGGCTATTGTTCGCAATTGCTCTTTATGTAAAAAAAAAACAACCGAGAGCTGACCCCAGACATTACCGACAGACCAACTCCTGCTCATCACCACTGTTAAACACAACCGTGGGAAATTAAGTCACCAATATTTTACACTTGAAATCTGCATGTGAACTCAATCTACTGACACCTTGGGCTCTCAGAAATTTTGATTTCACCTTCTTCCAATGCAATTCTCAACATCTCATTAGAAACTACAAGGGAATGTCTTCTGGAAAGAAATTCTGATAATCCATTCCTCAATCAAAATCATGTGGGAAACTCAAGAAACCTCTTCTGACTTTTCTTCCACCATGCCTTTTTTTTTTTTTTTTTTACAAGAGTAGTTCCATTTTTCTCTTATAGATAGTACGGTGGGCAATATGACAAAAATCAGGTCATTCTTCCCATCATGCTCTAGGAGCCTGAACGGTCATTACAAAGGTATAATTAAACTTTGGGTTTTTTTTAAGGATTCTTTTTTCACAAAAGAAAACCTGAAATTGGATGATCAGCTAGGTACAGTCAGGAAGTGTAGTAACAGTAAGGGATACCAGTTTTCAGGCAAAAGCCTGAATTCAGGCCTGGCAAATTATTTTCAGGTCATAGTTGCATTTTTGTGTACAAAATGTTTGATTCTAGGTGATTTTCAGGCCCTCTGATCACGTCCAAGTGGCAACCCTGTAGCAGTTCATAGAAAGATGATCTTGGGACTTGATCTTTATTTGCTTTGTGTCAATATTGAATTGACATGCAAAATTCATGTGTCGATCAGGGAAGCTATAAAGTATACGTGCAGTACGAAGAGTACGAAGAAAGCCTAGTTGGCAGGCTGCCAGGATCAAATACATTCATTTTCAGTCATTGCTTTCGAACAGTAGCCAGAAGCAGAAGCAGCATGTCTTTCTAGTCTTTCAAGTTGCAGTCCTCTGAGCACAGTATTGCCAAAACAGCAAGATCTGCCAGGTTATTAGAAGATTTTTCAGTGGAGTCAGACATAGTCTCTGTGGAACATAATCCTGAATGTAACAGACTGATTTTTTTTAATTTAATTGAAGAATTTTCATGTGTCATTTCTTTGGTGAATTGCTATGAGCTAGTAGTAGTGTGCCATGAATGTGCTGGTTTTTTTTTCATGTGCCCATAGCAAAATTTTGAATAATTAATTTCTTTATAAGCCCATTCAGATATGAAGAGGGAAATTGCAAGGGTTTTTGTGTGGGGGGTTAAGCGCATTTTATAATGCGCAAGTAAATGAGTACGCAACATTTTCAAGCACAGTTTTTTGTTGTATCATTGTGATTTATTTTGTACACACACAAAAAAATATGCGTTTAAAAAATCCCTGCAGTTTCCCTCCTATCTGAACAAGCCTTAAGATGTTCTTAGAACTACTCAATTAGTTGATTAATACTTATATGAAGAATCAGTCCCATCTTTATCATCTTATACATAGAACATGGAGTTTATCCCCGAGGAGACTTACTACGGCAAGAGCGGAGTGAAGCTGCTTCGACTGCGTGCAGAAGGAAGAGTTCATCACATCAAGGAAATTGAAGTCAATGTCCATCTCTCACTCAGCTCCAAGAAAGATTTTGAGAGAGGCGACAATTCTGATATTATTGCCACCGACACGCAGAAAAATACAGTATATGCTCTTGCCAAACTAGTAGGGGTGAGTGTACGAGGTTAAGAATTAAAGACACTGGGTCGTGGGCTTTCATGGAGAGTGGATCATAATTTGCTGATACCAGACTTTGCTTTGTGGAAAGCACTGGAAGTACCTGTAATAGCAATACGTTTTTGGAGCACAGCGAACAATAGCATGCTGCCCCACCTCTTTGGCATGCTTTGGCCGTTTGGGTGAGGGAAAGTGAGATAATGACTTTACCATATGGGGTGATGGGTGAAATACACAGAGCATTACATAAGGTCTGTTGGTCATAAAATTCATTCCACTCCGGGTGATGGATGATACTGGGTAAGCATCGGAATGGTGTCAAATTCCTCATGAAAGCTTACGACCTAGTATCTTTAAGATATGTCACATTGATTGGTCAAAATGTAGTCCTAGAACATATGAAGTATATCAAGTGAAGTGTTATCTACATGTACTTCTGTCAAATGGGTCATAGGGATGGAGTTACATGCCCGGGGGGGGGGGGGGGCACTCACATATAATGTCACACAGGTATGTGCTGCTGCGACGACCCCCATTTTCAACCTTCTCAGGTCACCCTCATGATATGCAATTTTAACTAACCGCACCTCGATTTGCTTCCGACTCGCTCCTAGCGGCAAGCTCAGCTCAGCCGCCAAAACTTTGGAAGACCTGACTCAGGCCCGGGCCCGGACCCGCGCATATCGATCCGCGTTAGCGATAGCATAGCATTTATCCATGCCTGCTTCGCCAGTCAATGGCAATATATACAAACCAAGTAGTTTACACGCTCGACCTGCACGCGACTACAGGGTTAAAAACCATGTGATTTTTAGCTCCTTAGACCCTCCAAATTAGCTCTGCCCCTGAGCTCTTTAGCTCCCTAGACCCTCAAAAGTGGGTTTCCTCAATTAGCCATTTAGCTCCTTAGCCCCCCTGTTTTGAGACTGGCAGAGGCATACCCACATCTGAAATTTGAGTGCCCCCCCCCCCCCCCCCCCCCCCCGGGTTACATGTAAGAAGCCATGAAAAAAAAAAAGTTTCCATTTGTAAGAATTTAGAATTCTAGTATTTTACATGAAAATAGAGCAGTGAATTGTACATGTGTAAAATAAATAGGCTGTGATAGTGAAACATATTGTGAAGTTGAAAAAAAAACATTGCAAGTTGTAAGTAAGAATTATGATAGTTAAAGTGGCCAGAAAAAAAAAAAAGTTGTGAAAGAAGTGATCATAGAAGTGTGAACACTGTAATAAATCAGGTTTCCTACAGTTTACAGCCACTTATTTTGTAATGCTAATCAAATGTCTGACTCCCACCCTAACCCCAACACTCAACTTAGCTCAAAATCCAACTGAAAAAATGCAGTGGAAAACACTGAACCATGTATTTTGTACCAAAGGAAACATGAAGCACTTTCATGACAATGCAGCTTGAATATATATATATATATATATATATATATATATATATATATATATTTAAAAAAAACCCATTACTTTAAAGTTTAAACATTACCTAACGTACTTATTACTTTTTTGTATTATATTTGCTGAATGTTGTAAATCAGGTGAAGTCTCCTGAGCAGTTCGGACAGGTCTTGTGCAGGCACTTCCTATCCTCCTTCCGTCACGTCAATGCAGTGCGTGTTCACATAGAGGAAGCACCATGGAAACGCATCACCCAAGGAGGTCAAGAGCATGTCCATGCATTCGTCTGGGAGCAGCAGTGTACAAGGTTTTGTGATCTGCTTCAGGAGAGGGGAGGTGAGTCTGCAGATATCATTACGGTTACAATTCATTATTCCGAAGGTTCATTATTCCAAAGGTTCGTTATTTCGAAGGTTCATTAACCTGAAGGTTTGTTAGTCCAAAAATGAAATAAGGATCGTTATTCCAAAGGTTTGTTAGTCCAAAAATGAAATAAGGATTGTTATTCCAAAGGTTTGTTAGTCCGAAAATGAAATAAGGTTTGTTAGTTTGTTAGTTATTTTCAGACTAACAAACCTTATTTCATTTTTGGACTGTCGAACCTTCTGAATAACAAACCTTATTTCATTTTCGGAATGTCGAACCTTTGGAATAACGAACCTTCGGAATAACGCCACAAATGTTCAGATTTACAAACCCTTTTTCATTTTCGGACTAACGAACATCAAAACCTTCGAAATAATGAACCTTTGGAATAACGAACATCACCCGTTGTTACTAACCATGTTAATTTTTTTTTAAATTCAATTCAATTCGATTTGTTTCCATTTCCAACATAAACAATTCATAACAGTGTTAAAAAGAAATCAAACTTATAAACCATTGTAAAATAATATGATACATTTGACTTTACTCGAATTATAAAAGAAAGAATATATGCAACAATATACTAATAATAATGATAATAATAAGTTATACTTTTATAGTGCATTATACGTGGTGTCTTTATGCGCTTTACATGAAGTGACTTAATTAATCTACTGTGCTTTAATTACAGTATTTATATACAGTATAATTAGTATGCCTTGTTTATTTTTTAAAGAAAATGTGTGGAAATGGAGGGATCCACTACACCTTATGTCACATTTATCTGAAAATGGCAAATAATAATTATAAAAGCTAAATATATATTGTGCAGATATCCATCTCAGGGTTGATCATGGTGCCTACAAGCACATTGAGCTAAACAAAGATTTCTCTTGTTTTATAGTCACTCGCCGTTTTTGAGCCATTTTTAGCTCATCTGGCCCGAATGGGCCATATAGGTTATATTCCTGTTAAGGAATCTCGCCAACAGTCATATGATATTCTTACTCTGATATTTTGTTCCAGTATATTATACAATGAAGTTCAAGCTTCTACCAACTTTAAATTTTGTAGGCAAGCTTTTGTCCTCTCCTGTGGACTTTCTTAAGCCAAGTAGTCGGTCACACACAGGGGCGTAACAGGTACCTGTTATCAGGGGGGGCAGAGCCCAAAATTTCCCGGTAACTAGTCTATGTCTAGAATCTGTGGCGTAGCTAGGACTGCATTTTAGGAGGACGGTAGTACTCCACCGGCGTAAATCCAATTTGAGGAGTGGTGGATGAAAAACTTTTTAAACAATTTTTTCCCTCTGACACACATTTTGATATCTATTTTTGCGAGCGAGCGAAGCGAGCGAGCAGAAAATAATCACTTTTTCGCTTTTGAATCGCATTTTCGAATAAAAATTCAAAAATATGACAAAAGAGCGATGCGAGCGAGCCAAAAATAACCACTTTTCTCGATTTTAATCGCATTTTTGGATGGAAATCCTAAGATTTTGACGAGCGAGCGAAGCGAGGGAACAAAAATAACCACTTTTTTGTTTTCAATACCATTTTCAAATAGAAATTCTAAAATATGATGACTGTTTATGATAGATATATATTCAGAATTTTTACTAACTGATTAATTAAAATATATTTTCTTCTGCATGGCGGGAAATTTGTACACACCATCCCCCCTCTCCCCCAGGTGGGGGTGATAGATCCCCGGAATTTACGCCAAGAGGGGGAGGGTGCAGGGAAGGGGGAGTTTCCCCCCTACCGCGCGAAGCGCGAAAGCTCCGACGTTTCTTTGCATTGTTAGTTGTCGGTAATTAAGTCTATCTTCTGCGGCGCAACTAGGATTTCATTTTAGAAGGACGGTAGTGCTCCCTAGGAGGGAGGGTGCAGGGAGGGGGGAGTTTCCCCCCTCCCGCGCAAAGCGCGGAAGCTCCGACGTTTTTTTCGCTGTCAGTTCCCTCTCTTCTTACGCTCTCTGCCTGTTATCGGGGGGGGGGGGGAGGGGGCATAGGCATAGCCAAAAATTTCCCGGTAACTATGTTTAGAATCAGTGGTGTAGCTAGGATTTCCTTTTAGGAGAACGATAGTGCAAAGCACGCTCCCTAGGCATGCTAGGGGGAGGGTGCAGGGATGGTGATTTTCCCCTCCCGCGCGAAGCGTGGAAGCTCTGACGTTTTTTTGAATTGTTCGTTGTCTGTTCCCGGTCTCATACATTCTCTGCCTGTTATGGGGGGGGGGGGGGAACAGAGCTGAAAATTTCCCGGGGGTTTGGTACTTAATTTTCCCTCATTTCTTTTGTTTCCCTTTACTTTCTTCTTTTTTCCCCTTTCCCTCTTTTCCCTCTCTCTCTTCTTCTTTCTCCCCTTTTTCCTTTTTTCTTTCCCTTTCTCCTTCTTCCTTTCCCTTTCTCCTTCTTTCTTTCCCTTTCTCCTTCTTTCTTTTCCTTTCTTCTTCTTTCTTTTCCTTTCTTCTTCTTCCTTTTCCTTTCTCCCTTCCTTTTTCTTCCTTTCCCTCCTTTTCATTTTTTCCCGGTGGTTTGGTGGATTTTCCCGCTGAAATCCTTCAGGGGGGGCACTCTGCCTCCCCTGCCCCCCCGGCTGTTACGCCACTGGTCACACAGTTTCTAATTGTAGTCTGCTGTCTTACGATCACTGAACTGAAGATAGGTTATATTCCTGTTAAAAACTGCACTGAATTTAGAACATTAAGCATTAAGAACATTAACCAACCACATGATTGTCATTGCTAGTGTAATGTCAAACATATACAGACAAAGTAGGAAATGATATGAAGGAATAAAAGATGGAAATAAATGAATGAATAAAAAAAATAACATCTAATAAAATAGTCTCACTAATATCCAAAAATCGTTTTTCTTGTCTATGATCTCATTGTGAACTCCTGGCAGTGTTCATGTATGTTTAGATTGTCAAGGATTGTCTGATGTACATGGCAGATTGCTACAGAGTTGAGGCGCATCTGACTCGTTGTGTCGCAAAGCCATGACTTTAAGCCGGCAGAGAGCTGAAAAAGCTCCATTCACAGGAGCTTGAGCTTACTGGACAAACCAGTAACAGTTTCAGAAGTGCTTCCACCTGTGTGAACAGAGCTTGTACTTCTGGATGCATTTCCTGGAAGGCCACATTTGTATCCTGTACTGTCGCAACACCCACACTTTGCTGGATGATCTGTAGCTGGATGGGGAGTACGCCCCTGATCAATTCTGGATACGTCTCTGATGGTTTCCTGATGTGGTTTGATCTTGCTGGTCACTAGGACATGCTCGAGTTCAGCATATGTTGTGAGGTCTTTGTTCGAAGAGACTTCAAATCTGTCAGAGAAACTCAAAATGGCGCCGACAGTAGAACTCTTCAGCCCTGTCATGACTTCAAAGTTTAAAGTTCATTTATTTCACTCGATCATTAAAAATACATAACATTTACAATAATCACATTCATAGATACAAGAAAAGACATCCAAAGGAACATAATTACAACACAAGTACATAAACACTGCAACATGACAGTTACAGATATCAAATATATTAAGAACTTTCACTTTGTAAAACAAAGGTTTCATGTGAGCAGTAATGGGAATTATCAATCAAATAGCTTTCTTTTCTATTGTCAGTATTCTGTTCCAATTGGTTTGACTTGTCATTGCCCAAACTTCAGCGCAGTAACATAAATGAAGTCAAGTCAATGTGTTGTACAAAGTTCTCAAAATATGATGGAAGTGACTTGCTGAGCATCCTAGCTTCTGAAGGCATTTCCTCTTCCAATTGGAATGGTGTATTAAACCATGTTCGCCAGAGTTTAAATTCCATTGACTTTATACGTGGCACATCACTTTCCTGATGGAACGGGTTATATATAGCATAAAGATAAGCATTCTGAAAGTCAAAAAGAAAAATGATGACTGTGTTGATGTAATCATACAAATAATTATAATCACAGTCCTCCTCCTCCTCCTCCTCCTCATTATTTATTTTATCTTGTTATCTTGTTATTTATTTTGATGGTGAATTATTGGGGGATTTTAATATAGGCCACCCTCCTCCCCCCACCTGAAATATTGGGGAATATATCCCCATCCCCCCTTCCCCTGGGATCGACACTCATGGTATGGGGAATTGCTCTTCTAGTGCCCTCATATTCCAGCTTTCCATAGCAAATACCTTTGTCCATTATATGCACTTTCCATGCCTTATTCTATGGTTTTTATCAAATTCTTTCAATTTGACAAAAATACAAATGAATCAATGCATTCAGATTACCTGATTGGTGGACATCTGTCAATTTTGGCTCAGCTCCACTTGTGAATCAAGTTCAAGTTCAATTTATTCAATTTTCAAAAAAACATATTCATATACAAATCATATAATACAATCTGATGAACAGAGATACATGTACAAAGCAGATTATATAACTTTTCAGGACACCAAAAAGACCTGACGGTCTTATCAATACAGTGTCCTTTATATAGTGAAATAGAGAAGCAAGAGAAAAAGGAATGTATAAATACAAAACATCCTCACGACTCCTACCATTTTCCAGGTCTTGTGCAGGTGTGGGCCGGTTTGAAAGACCTCAAAGTCCTGAAAACCACCCAGTCCGGTTTCGTGGGTTTCATCAGGGACAAGTACACATCCCTCCCAGAGGTCACTGATCGTCTCTTCGCTACCAGTGTCTATGCTAGATGGCGCTATTCAACGCTGTATGGATTGGATGAGGATAAAGCATGGTAAGTTCATATAGTGGGGGAAAAAAGTAAAATGGGAGTAGTGGGTGATTTTGCTGTGGAAAACTTATAGGAGATAGAAAAGAGCTTTGCTATAAAAAGTACAGCAAAATTTATGCAAGGACACTGCTATTTTGTTTTCATTTGCAAATTATAGATAGTTCCTATGAACAAAATAGTATTTTGAATAAGGTTTTATTGCAAAAAGAAAATATTCACTATTCAATTCTTCCAGTTATTCAAGTGATTCATTGGTTCACATTTCTAATATTTAAAAATACTTCCTGTGGGTATTATACTTTGAAACTTTCAGACTGGTATTTTTACACTATGACCCTTATGTTTATCCCATATTCAAGTAGCAAAATGAGATTTAAAAAAAATTATAACAATGTTAACCAATGCTAGCCAATGTGTTTAAAGAAAGTAACACAAACCTTTAATAGCCAATCATCTCATTTGTTTGCTTTACTAGGCAACTTGCCAAGGATGCCATCCTGGAGACCTTTGCTGGTCCTCCATCTACAGGTCTCTACTCTGCCTCAGTCCAGCATACACTCCATCAGACTCAGGGAAAAATACTGAAGCTCATTCCACAGGTAAAGGCCCCTTCAAATATGAAGAGGGGGAACTAAGGCGTGGCGCACACTGCACGATCCGACTGCCACCCGATTTTCGAACAAATTGCATTTTGCATTTGATATGAAAGTTATAAACAAGTAAAATGATCTTATATGAAGTTCGGAATAATGATTGGAATACTAAAATAAAAATTTAAGTAAACAGCAAGCCTTTTGGTCAGAGTAAAGGCCAAATCGGCTTCAAATCGTAGAGAATCGAAGGGCTGCCAAGCATAATACTGTCTTTCCCAAACTGTAGTTACTGTACAGTTCTATGGCTGTATAGTAAGTACATGTAGGATATACTCCTTTTCCATTCATAATATGGCTTGGTGCCCCTTGTCTGCGCAGTGCCCAAGTCTGCGCATATGCGTAACTGCGCGATTCTAACAGTACAAAAGACGCAACGAACACAATCATCTTCATATCAATTTTGGTGATATGTATCAGCAAAAAAATGAGGGGAAATCTGGTAAAGAACATCTATTTTTGTCTCGCCCACCGGAGGTGAAGGCGAGACTAAGGGATCCAAATGTCGTCCGTCCGTCGTCCGTCCGTGGTCCGTCCGTGGTCCGTCCGTCGTCCGTCCGTCGTCCGTCCGTCCGTCCGTCCGTCACAAACGTTATGAAAGATAACTTGGCAACCGTGACTCACTTTTCAACCAAACTTGGGTTGTAGATGCACTAAGGGGACCTGCATGTTATGGTCCAGTCAGAGGTCACATGGTAAGGTCAAAGGTCATTTCAGGTCAAACGTTAAAGTTTACGTGCAAGACTCTCTTATGACACAAAACTCTGCAACCGTGACTCACTTTTCAACCAAACTTGGGTTGTAGATGCCCTAAGCGGACCTGCATGTTATGCTCTAGTCAGAGGTCACATGGTAAGGTCAAAGGTCATTTTAGGTCAAACGTTAAAATTTACGTGCAAGACTCTCTTATGACACAAAACTCTGCAACTGTGTGACACTGTTCAATCAAACTTGGGTTGTAGATGCACTAAGGGGACCTGCATCTTATTGTCCAGTCAGAGGTCACATGGTAAGGTCAAAGGTCATTTCAGGTCAAATGTTAAAGTTGACGTGCAAGACTCTCTTATCACACATAACTTTGCAACCGTGACTCACTTTTCAACCAAACTTGGGTTGTAGATGCACTGAGGGGACCTGCATGTTATGGTCCAGTCAGAGGTCACATGGTAAGGTCAAAGGTCATTTCAGGTCAAACGTTGAAGTTTACGTGCAAGACTCTCTTATGACTCAAAACTCTGCAACCGTGTGACACTTATTTATCAAACTTGGGTTGTCGATGCACTAAGGGGACCTGCATGTTATGGTCCAGTCAGAGGTCACATGGTAAGGTCAAAGGTCATTTCAGGTCAAACATTATAGTTTACGTGCAAGACTCTCTTATGACACAAAACTCTGCAACCGTGTGACACTTATCTATCAAACTTGGGTTGTAGATGCACTAAGGGGACCTGCATGTTATGGTCCAGTCAGAGGTCACATGGTCAGGTCAAAGGTCATTACAGGTCAAACGTTGAACGGTTAAAGTTTACGTGCAAGACTCTCTTATGACACAAAACTTTGCAACCGTGTCACACTTTTCAGTCAAACTTGGGTTGCAGATCACTAAGGGGAAGTGCATGTTATCATTCTGTTGGACTTCACATGATAAGGTGAAAGGTCATTGGAGGTCATATGTTACAGATGTTTTCAAATTCTTGAATTTGCTTTTCCTCTGTCATTTCTTGTCCAGTGTTGAATCTGATTGCTCAACTGATAATCATAGGTGACGCTTCTGAACTTGTACACAGATATTGTGTAAACATTCGTAATGTAGAATTATGTAAAAATTACTCATGCAGATTTCTGCTAGTAAATACTACTTCTCTATTTTGCAGCTGATTTTGATAGTTATTTTCACAAGTGGGCGAGACACAACATCGCAAACGCCTTGTATGTATTTTTACTCACATGCCTCGAAAATGCCACCTTTCATACGAAAAATCCCGAACTGCGTGTAAAGTGAATGAGTGCGCAGACAAGGGAACCTTCCCATTTTCAGTGTCAAAATGACAGCGTCGTCTATTCTTGTGAAAATAACATTGTTCTTATTCGAATTTTGATGAAATTTTTGGCACAGTTACTCTCGAGGATATGAGGATTAAAATTAGGTCAGTCATTAGAAGAAAACCGAATGACAAGCTTGTCAATTTCAATAGGTGCGCAGACAAGGGGGCCCCCCATCATACTTCTTTCAGACTTGAAAATAGTGCAAAAATTAATTAATTTAATAAATGGTTAACATTTCTGCTTTAAGAATCTTTTTTGTGTGTATGTGTTTATTTTAGTACTTTACTGAAAGTGTCAAGAAGTTCAAAGATATCTTCTTGAAAGAAAATTTTAAATTTCAAAAGCATATTTCGGGTTTTATGTGAGTACTCCCAGAATAATAGCTAATGTAATTCTTATTTTAGGGCACATGTCCAGAATGGCATAGTACGGTTTGGCAATCATGGTTCATAGTGTGGCATGTGCATGGGTCTTGTGACACAGGAAAAATGGAAGTCTAACCTCTCTATATATGCATTTTCTTGCTGCTGTTTGCTTAATTGTTTTAATATGGTCTTTTAAAACACTTTTTTATGTGGTTATGTGGGAAATGGGAGTGGCAATGTTTGTTTTTCTCTTTATCAGAAATTAAATTTTGTTTATCATTTAACAGGTCAGTGAGGTGACTATGGAGATGCCTAATGTCCACTACTTTCTGGCAGATCTCAAGAAAATTGGTCTTGAAAACAATAACGAGGTAAGTCATCTGGTTCCTGTTTCATAAAACTTGTTATCAATAACGAGATGCAATATCTGTTTTAAGCTTTTGAAATCCTTGCATTTGATTGACTGAAAACAAATTTGTTGTAAAAATGTGGCTAAAAAAGTTGTTACTGATAATTATAACGAGTGGAATATTCTGGTATTCCATGAAATAAAGCCATCCAGTATAATTATTATTATCTATACCCAACCAAATAAGGGCCCCTCATCATACATTAATTTTGATCACACAAGTTTGACTTCCCTCTTTAGGACGTCATTTAAGTATTATTTGCGCATGGCATGTATTGGGTATCCACGCATGGTAATCCTTATTGCGTATGTTTGTTTTATTGCGCACGCGAAGAGACCATGCAAAATATGGTATGATATTGCACAGCAAATTTTGTACATGAGCCTATGGGCAATTGGGCGTTTTATACAATATGCTCTGATATTGCACAAACAAATCATGCAGACAAAAAATATGTATTTTCAATGCGCCGCTGAAATGCCCTGTATAGATAATTATAAGTTTCATGAAACATGGCCATGATTCTTCACTTACCCTTTAAAGTGTACCAATGACCTGAAAGAAAGTACGGTAATTTGTGTGCTGCTCATTCATGTGACGTAATGCTAAATATTTGGGGTCATCCCACGCTCTTCACACCACCGAGTCATACGGTCCATGAGCTAGACATTGAAAAAAGGTCCACGAGTCATACAGCCCACGAGCTAGATACAGAGGCCCATGAGCTCAACACTAAGTAAATAGGCCCTCGAGCTAGACATTAAGGAGAACAGGCTATATAGCTTGTGGGCCTATTTTACTCAGTGTCGGGCTCTTGAGCCTTGTTCAGTTAGTGTTCTAGCTTGTGAGCCATATGACTTGAGAGCTGTATGACTCCTGGGTGTCCAGCTTGTGGGCTGTATCCCCAAAGTCTTTACCTGGTATTCTAGGGGTCGACGATATAGGAGTTTGATGCAAGCTCATGCTTACGATATGTGAGGCTCAGACTTCAAAACACTGATGTAATAACTTAGAGGGATTGGTATTTTTTATGTATCAACTTTTAGACAAAAAAAAAGAGGGTGCTCTAAATTTGTTTCTCATTTCATATGACCTTTCATCTTATGACAATCTTTTTGATCCTCAGGTTCTGATGCCGACAGACAAGCCATATGGTCTGATCAGAGCGTCTGTGAAAAGATCACCAACATCCAAGCTATGAGCTTAGAAGGAACCATCTTTGACCAGGCAAGATATATGCAGAGGAACATTGAACACTGGAGGCCAGTTCCTCCGTCATGAATTCCAGCAACAGTTACTCCCGGCTATATCTCATCCAAGACGTGGACTCAGGGTTAAGCCTCCATCACATTTGATTGATAAAGATAACAAAATATTCAATTAAAGGGCAAGTACACAACCAGATAAAGTTCACTTCAATAAAATGAGTACAAATTTCACCCCTAAACAGTGAAACTTTGATGAAAATCAGATTAAAGATAAGGAAGTTCTAAATTTTTTAAGGTTTGCATTTTTTTCCCAAAACAGTTCTTGAACAGTCGATATGAATATACAAAGAAGGAGTTGATGAAGTCGAACCTTCACTAGTCTCCATATGATCTGTACAAAAATTTCAGAAACTTTTCATTGTTTCACTAAAACTGAAAACTGAAACTGAAAACTAGCCGATCACTCTCTCTTACTCTCTCTCTCGCCTCCCCATTTCTTCTCCCCCTCACCTTTCTGCACTTTCCCTCTAACTTAACAGTCCTCTTCAGGACTTACATACCACATTATAAACTGTAAACCTCATCCACATTTAGGGTTTAACATAACTAAAACTGGAGTTCTGGGCCGGTATTCAATTCAATACTTAAGTCAGAAATATGAGTATTTTACTTGGCTTTTTACTTAGATAAAATACTTAGCAAATTTTGGTATTCAGTTCAATATTTTGGCCAAGTATTTAACTCCAAATCTAAGACTCTTACCTAAGAGACTTAAGCCAATTATTTTGGAGGCCTTGATTGGCAGCGATAGGTTTTTATACGCAGTCATCATGAGCTGCGCAGAATTATATGATAGCGTATTCGAGCGTATGTGATGCGATATGTTAATTTGCGCATTGAAAATATGACGTCACAATGCTTATCAGTAAAGAATTTTGGCTTAAAGTTGGCTTACTAAAGTAAAATTCAAAGTATTGAATTTAATATGACTTAAGCAAATTTCTTAGCTGAGTAAAATACTTAGTAAAAGTTTTACTTAATCCAAGTATTGAATTGAATACCAGCCCTCGTCATGGAATTACAGTGTGAAAGAAAGCAAGCAGGACATTTAAGAGTAGTTTTACATAAATACAGATGTCTAGTATGAGATTTGGGGATTATTGAATTGTTGTGGAATTAGACAATTGGACATATTCCTTTTCCTGTTAAAAAAAAAAAGAAAAAAAGATCTCAATGTGGAAGCCTTTGAGTATTATAATATTGTTATTGAATATTTTGCATTGTGTTCCGTTATTATGATAAGTTTTGAATAGATATTCATAATCATCTGAATGGAATTATATGTACTTGATTTTTTCTTCTATCTACCCACCCTTGTTGCCGGTTGTCAATATTTGTTTGCATTTTTCATAAGGGGCCACTATGTCATTTGAAATGAGACAACATTGAGTAGGGTTAGTTGATGAAAGAAACAAAATCATTTTATGCCTTTGCAAAGTCCTGCATTTATTTCTTATTCATTTATTTTCATTTATCTGTTTAATACTGTTTCATCAACATGTTAAAATATCCTCCATGTAAATTGATTGAAGTGAATCTTAATGCTTGATTTTTTTTTTTAAACAATGAATAGTTTATTACTGGTACAACTTCTCTCTCTTGCCTTCAAAAGGCACATTATTTTCTCTTAAATATTTAATCTATTTAATCTTTTTAATCTGAAATAAAGGAGTTAACAAAAACTTTTTAACTTTCTAATTAAACAATGTATTTGTATGTTTTAAGTTTGTATTTTGTTTTATAAAATAATTGCTTCATGAATGTATGAAACATTTCCTTCATTTTGTAAATTGAGAAATGGTACATTATGTGGAGTTTGGTAATAGGCTTCATTGAGATCAAATGTCAAAATCTTACGTCCTCAATTCACACAAGATACTCTGATTTTTTGAAAATTTAATCCCCAATTAATAATGCAAAATGGCTTTTTGCTAATTTCATTTGCACATATAGTCATATACACAACGAACAGTTTATAACTTAATTAAAATGTGGACATTTTTTAAACTTCAATCATGTTACCAGTAGGTATGATGTACTTGAAAAACCCATTTTCACCACCTTGTACAAAATCAGGGAATATAATCATGTTGAAAGTATTGTTAATTATGGTTTGATTATGAGAAATTGTTATACTTCTGCTCTTCTGCAGTCTTTCTGTCTTTAAAGTGATAAATAAATCCTCTAATTTCTTTATATTCCTTTACCTTGTTATTGTGTGTTTTACAGTGTAAAGTCTTATTTATATTCAGTCTTAAGCCTGGCGCATACTATACGATCTGCCTGCGATCCAATTTTTGAAAAGTTTGTTATAGCATTTGATATGACCATTCCAACGTGTGTAATCTTAATGATCAAAGTTCCAAATAGTCATATGAATACTAAAATCGAAATTCTGGGCTATTGCGAGTCTCCTTGTAGGAATAAAAGCGGAGTCAATTCTGAATCGTACTGACGTCATGGCAGCCCTGCGATCGTCTACGATTTGAAGCCGATTTGGCTTTTACTAAAATTTTCATTTTAGTATTCCTGTCATTATTCCGAACTTCATATAAGATCATTTTTACTTGTTTAAACTTTCATATCAAATGCAAAATGCAATTTGTTCGAAAGTTGGGTCGCAGTCGGATCGTGCAGCGCGCGCCGGGCCTTAGACTCCATTTCGCATGTACATGTATTGTTGCTTTCAATTTCATCATCAAAGCTGGGATAAAATCCAAAGACGAGATAAAATCACAAGGTAAATATAATAAGGAAGTATAGACACAGAATACAATGTATGATGGACACCAAACAGAGAAAAATAAAGTAAAATATGGTACATGTATAGTTACATGCAATTTTAATCCCCCCCCCTTCTGCGAATCCATGATAACTTGCTTGGAAATGGTTGTATCTGTCACAATTTAAAGGTAGTAGCCCACGTTTGCACATTGTTTCAGAATTTGAAGAGAAATAAGCCAATTTCAATATTAAATGACAGATATTTACACAAAACTATCATGTTATAAATTTACAACAATAGTCCAAAGAATAAGTGAAAAATGAAGGGTTTTACTCTTAAAGCGTCAGGAAGATGCCTTTACAAAACAAAGAAAATAAAAGAAAACTTGTGTTGAATATTTCCTTCTCACTCCTAAACGGTAATGTATTTGAATCTAAAACTTTACAAGTGTTTTTCTGTGGCTTAAAGCAATCTAAAGTAAAACTTGTGCAGATTGTGTGCCACTTGCAAATGTGGGCTACTACCTTTAATGAAATACTTTTGATAAAAAAGGGCATAGATGCACTTTCCCTGTGTGATGATACAAAAATGGACAGAGAGGGGATGGGTGGGAAGAGTGCGAGCACAGAGGGTGTATCAGACACAGACATAATGATCATGAAATCATTAAACACAAGATTAAATTGCAATATTTTATTATAAATCATTACATAGTATACATTTTTAAAGGTGATATACTGTTCATACTTTTCTTGACAAATTCATAATTTCATAAATATTTCTTTATCACAAACGGTTGGGACTCAATGGTCTGGTCCATCTTCACGTGGTTTACAACTTGTCTTGTGTCGAGCTATGGCTAAGCCATTAAAAGATTTAATCTTATTTTGTCAAAATACAATATATATATCTTGCGTGCACAGTAATCATAATTTATCCATTTGGTCTAATATCCATGCAGCCTCATGATTATTTGATCAAGTGGACAGGCATACTAAAAAAAAAAGTAGTAAATGTGATATAATAATATCCCAAATACAATATACCTGTTAACTAACTTTATGCGTACTTCTTCACTGAGAGTTGTTCTTTATGGTTAACTAGCTTGTCAGACATAGCAGCAACAAATGTATGCTTTACAGATTCCACACACACAGACTTCTATTTATAGAGATTCTGCTTAGGCATAGGGAATGAATCATAACAGTTCTTATTGTGAAATTTAGTAATATCTAGCCATACATTTATGTCAAATAGTAACTACGGCTTCTCAACAGGAAAATGAATTTATAAAATGACATTTATAGTAAACAGGTGCCCGTTTCTCAAAACCATCATAAGTCTAAGTTCAGGGCATCCCACTGTTAATTCTACGTGTGTCTCTATGAGTTGTCTAAGAACTTGGACGTACGACAGTTTTGAGAAACCAGCCGCTGGTCTACTACATGTATAAAAAAAATGACATGGACAGCATATAAAGATCATGTGATATCACAATGAGATGACTTTAATACAGGTCATGTGGCAATTGACAGTGCTATCTAGTAATGCTATCAAAATCCATCATTATCTTATCATATTTCATATGGTACATACATGTATCTATGGTTATTGGTTAACTTACATGTCATAACTTGCATCAAACACATGTACAGGAGTACTGAAATCAGTTTATGTAATAATACACAAAGAAATAATGTCAGTTGATGGGTATAATACATGTAAATGGATCAAGAGAAGTTTAGAAATTTGTACATAAGCTAGTGTTCATCCTGGGTGTTCATATACTGGTACTCCTTATTGTTAAGATTGTTGAAATTCTCTCCAAAATGGTATTATCATACATGCCCTGTAAAAATGGTCTTGGTTGCATTCAACAAGTCCACAACAAAGCTGAGTAGCTGTGCCCAAATTTCTATAATATCTACTCTTTTGGGTGAGTCGTAAGAATGTCTTTGAACGACTGTATTATAGAAATTTAAAAGGTTAAGCTATAGACCTTGAGGGGGGGGGGGGGGGGGAGGGGGTTCATGAAGCTGTGCATGAAATTATACATGACTTAACAAATGACTTAACTATGAAGAGCCAAATGGGATGCCCAAAGGTTTTCCTCTTGTAGTGTGACTGTATTTCCCATAATCCCAATGAAAACTGTCAGCAAAAATTATACTTCACAAAAAAGGTTTTGTCAATAATAATAACACTGATGTTTATCTACATATATATTTCAACTTAAGCTTATGTGATTAATTATGATGGACAATCCCATCTGGCTTTCCATATTCAAGTCGTTCTTAACCCTTTAAGTGTACTGGGCTATTTTAAGCACCTCCCTGACTGGGGAAGGGGCCTGGGCGGCCCCCCCCCCCCCCCAATGATCTCAGCCGTTGAATGTCCTGTGAACATGAAAATTTGCATGTTTGAGATATTCATGTAAGGAACTTGATCTACATGTACATCAACATATCAAAACTGAGACGAACAAAGATCTTCATCCATGAGGACCTTTCAAGACACTCTAGTCAATGCAGCCAAAAAATCTCGACTAGTATTAAAGGTGTACACAACAGATGGCCGAGTCAAAGTCTTAGTGAAATCAATACTCAAGGGGGTAACTATAACTTCAGAAAGTCAGATCGACAAACTAGACTCATACAAATAAAATTTGTTTAATCATCCATGTTATGTACGTTTATGATTGTTGCTTACCCAAATATCTATGGTAGTAAACCTGTAAGGAAAAATCAGCAAGATTTGGAAAGTTCATTGCAAATTTGCAATCTTAGTTTAATATGATTGACTGCATGAACAGAAAAATTGCAAAATGAATATGTCACATAAAAACTTAATTTTGAAAACAGTCAACAGCATTAAATATTCTGGTGTTACTCTTGATTCATGTAAAGTATGCGCCTGTCATAAAATAAGGAGTGATTCATAAATGAGGTGTGTTCATTTATGATTAACAGTTTGCTATGGGAAATCTGAAGTATTTCTCATCTCGCCCATCATCAGAAAATGATTTAGCAAAACAGTTGCATCGGTTCTTCAGAGGACAGCTCAGTCGACAGTTCTACATATACAATCTAACCCGGATTATCCCAGCCTGGACTCCTTCTTTAGAGAAAATCTAAATATTTGTCTCTAAACTTGTGAAAAATCTTGAAAATGGATTGAATACATGTTTTCCTAATTTCAAATTCATGAATTTTCATAATGTTGAAACTCATTGTTCATATGTACATGAAATTTCTTTTCGAATAAAAAAGTTACTTTGATGTAATCAATAACTATAATAAAGCTTCACCTCAAATGGTTTTTCTGAAAAAGAAAGTTTGAATTTATCATTTCACTTTCTGAAGGGAGGGGGCTTTTCATCGACACTGGATATGGTTACGACTATTCTCACTGCAGTGAAAATTCCGCGGTTTGGACACATTGGAGACAGTTTTGAATATAAATATCTACAAAATTTTGTTGTGGAATACCCAATCGAACTTTCTACTGTGAAAACCAAAACCAAAAGTGGAAGTGTACATCAAATATCAGCACAAGGAGAGGCACCACCTCAACAGAAGACCATTTAACAAATGTTGGATGTGTGAATCATCTGACCATTGGACAGATCAATGTCACAGATTCATTTCTCTAAGTCAACCAGACAGACTGAAAGCTGCTGAACAAAAGCATGTGTGCTTCAGCTGCCTCAAGATAGCAGGAAAGGAACATCGGATGCCCAACTGCAAGAGAAATAGCAGTGTTGTGAGGCCAAAGGAGATGTGCAATGCAAATACTACCAAATCCTTTTACTCCATTTAGATGTTCAGGCCCAGACTAACAGTGTAGGAGTAGCCTTTGTCCAAGGGAAAGAAGGACTACTATCTGCTGTTACAGCAGTTTGCTGGACAAGATAAAGTCAGAGAAGGTATTGTTCTGTTATACTCTGGCTCGCAGATAAGCATCATTAGACAGATTATCGCTGTTGATCTTAAGTTGACAGGCCGTCCCATCTCAATCCCTATCACTAAAGTTGAATGTGGAGAAGAAGTAGTTCAGACGAAATTCTACAAGGTGCTTAATCGTCCCCTAGACAGTAAGTGGAACTTCACTGTAACAGCTATAGGACTTCCTTGCATTATTGAAGATGTTCCACAAGTTTCATTGAATTATTTGAAGGAAGAAGCAAGGCAGCTTCAACTTAGTGTACATGAGCTGCAGAGGAAGAGGTCCGGTCGACCTGCTTGTGGAATGGACCATGCGAAGATGCACATGGGAGAGACGAGAGAAGGTGTGAACTATTTGGTCTGCAAATCACCAATTGGCTGGGTTGTGTTTGGACCTCTAAACACTAGGCAACAGCTACCTAGTAGATTACTCCATATGCAAGTGACACAAGTGACTGATCTGTCTGATTTCTGGAGTACAGAGAGTCCATGGGTGTAGAGTCTTCATCCTGCCAGTGTCGGCAAAGCAAGCTGAGAACCGCTAAAACAGAGAGGGATAAGTGTGACTTCATCAGTGCCTCCTGCTAGAGAGCAGGACGTCAGTGGATGATCCCATATTCTTGGCAGAAGGACCCTAGTTCTCTCCCAGATAATAAGATGCAGCCAGTGAGAATACTTGCTGGGACGGAGAAAAAGTTAGCTTGCAACCCTGAATATGCAGAGGCATAACAGTAAGCAGATGAAGGAAACGATGGAGTTGGGTTCTTGAGAAAGCTGCCATCAGACAAAATGAGATACTTCAAAGGTCTAGTTCAACATAGTGGACATCACGCATTAGTGAGGCCGGAGAAGAAGAGTACGCCACTAAGAATCGTATTTGATTCTTCCTCTAAGTTCCAGGGTCATTGTCTAAATGATTACTGGATGAAGGGACCAGACTTGTTATGAGACCTGTTTGGTGTCATCTTACGGTTCCGTGAGAGACCAGTTGCCATCCTATGGGACATCTCTGACAACCTGACATGTACAGCCAAGAGAGAGTAGCTTTAATGTTGGAAGAACTGAAATGGCCCATCAACCGAAGCAGGAACAAATGGCTGCCATTGTCTCAGTATTGAACATGCAGGACACCGCAGCACTGGATGAAGGGACCAGACTTGTTACGAGACCTGTTTGGCGTCATCTCTCCGTTCCGAGAGATACCAGTCACCATCTTAGGAGAATCTCTGACAACCTGACATGTAAAGCCAATGTTAGAAGAATTAAAATGGCCTCATCAACTGAAGCAGGAAAAAGGGCTGCCATTGTCTCTGTACTCGACATGCAAGACTCTGCAGCAGTTCTCCCTACAGGCTGGGAAGTCAGAAGTTTTCCTCATCCCGTCCATCATAAAAAAATGACTGAACAAAACAGTTACATCAGTTCTTCGGAGGCCAGCTCAGTCGAAAGTTGCACATACATGTATACAATCTAACAGAGATTATCCCAGCCCAGACTCCTCCTTTTCAGAAAACTCTACATATTTGTCTCTAGACTTCTGAAAAATCTTGAAAATGTACTGAATAAATGTTTCCTTCAATTTAAAATTCATGAAGTTTCATTCTTTTCATGATATCTAAAAATACACCAATTGATTTGCATAAATTATGAATATGCAAATTCCACATTCATGAATGTCAAATCTGCAAATATACAGTAAACTAGAATCATTACAAAAAAATTAAAAACTTTTGAAAACTGAAACTCAATTTTCATATGTAACTTCTTTTTGAACAAAAAATAGCTATTTTGATGTAAGCAATAATGATAATAAACCTTCATCTCAACAGTTTTTCCAAAAAGGAAAACTTTGAAATTCATCATTTCATTTTCTTATGTATTTCATTGTTTTTTATTTCTTATTATATCTACTGTTTTACAAGTATTTCTAATGATTCTTTTATTCTGGAATACATTAAGTTACTTTTAGAAACATATCAAAGCAATCTGATATCAATTTCATATCTCCCACTGATGAAGAAATACATCACAATGTGTATTTACATTTCTGCTTGTACAAGAATATGCAATTACAGCACTTTCTTATGACAGGTGCATAATATAAATTGTCATGTAACACCTAATACAGGTATACATGTATACGATTTCGACGAAAAATGGTATCAAAATGTGCCTAAGACTTGAGGGGAAAAAAGTCATTTGTAATTCAAAATAAAAATTCAAAGAGGTTGCAGCAAAATCTCTCAAAATGTGAAGGCCTCCCAGGCCCCCCCCCCCCCCCCCAGTAGAGTAAAGGTTAAAGTCAAGTGTCACTTTGCCCACTTTGTGCAACACTGCCTAGTTCGGTTTGGGTGCTGTTTTATAATGTCTATTTTAACTATAACTTGGGGGGGGGGGGCTTCAAGTATGCCTAACAATGGTTAATTTATGCACTGAGATAGCAATGCATCTGACTCATTGCATAACCCACTGAATAATCTTTTCTTCTAATTTTAGAAGCCCCCTTCCCCCCCCCCCCCCCAGTTATGGCCAGCATAAGCTACCAGTACAGTGTTTTGAAATTAAATCCGTTCACACCAGGTACAGTAGTTGGGGAGCATTTAAAAAAACATGGCCAGCCTAGCAGCAAATCACATTTAAGCCTTTCTAACTTGGGCTAAAAAAATGAATAATTCAGCAAAATGGTGAATTTCCAGTTGTACGCAAGGGTACCAAACACCGCATTATATGCATACTGCACAGTACCGAGAGCAGGGGTACATGCATGCAATTTCAATGAAACTACATGTACCATATTAAAGACAGTCAGTCATGAGCTTTCATGGGGAGTGGATCATAATTTGCTGACACCAGGCTTTGTGAAAAGCACTGGAAATACCTGTAATGAAGATAAATTTCTGGAGCACAGCAAAACAAGCTGTCCCACCATAAACATTCTTCGGCCTGCTTCTCGCCTTGTCGGGCCAGGGAAAGTTAGATAATAACTTTTCCAAATGGGGCGAAGGGTGGAATATACAGAGCATTACATACGGTCTGTTGGTCATTAAACTCATGGTGATGGACAACACCTGTTACTGGGTAAGCACCCATGGTGTCAAATTCCCCATGAAAGCCTACGACTATTAAAGTGTCTTTAATAAACACATTCAAGACATCTAGGAGTAAAAAAAAAAATTATATCCGAAACTTTTAACATCTAATTCTGCTGCATGTTTGTGAAAATGTAGTTTCAATTCTGGTTGTGATGTGAGCAATTGCCTCAACGATCTTTACCTGAAGAAAATAGATTATTTTTGTTGCAATTATGCAGAGTCTCTATTTCAAACTTCTTTCTGATGTGCTCAGAGTTGTATCAATTTTGCAGTCATTTTTTTTTCTGATATAAAATGAAAAACAGTCTACATTCATGATTACAAGAAAAAAATTGTCCACTGAAAATCTCCATCACTTTTCAAGGCTTGAATCTAGAGTTTTATTGTACCTATACACAGTCGTAATCTGATTCAAAGAGAGAGCAATCAACATTCACAATGACTAAAGCCCAACGCACACTATACGATCCGTCTGCAATCCAATTTTGGAAAAATTTGTTATATCATTTGATATGAACATTCAAACATGTCAAATCTTAATGATCAGAGTTCTAAATAGTCATATGAATACTAAAATCAAAATTCTGGGCTGTTGCGAGCCCCCTTGTAGGCAGTGAGCTCAATTCCGAGTCATAGTGACATCATAGCAATCTTGCGATTGGTTATGATTTGAAGCCGATTTGGACTTTACTCCAACCACAAGGCTTGCAGTTAACCAAAACTTTGATTTAGTATTCCTATCATTATTCCAAATTTCAAGCAAGATAATTTTACTTGTTTAAACTTTAGTATTTAATGCAAAATTCTATTTGTTCGAAAATCAGGTCGTAGTCAGATCATATAGTGTGCGGTGGGCCTTTAAGACAAAATCCATGTCAAACTCTCCCATCACTTTTCAGGGGATGAATAGAGTCTTACTCTCCTTTTTGCTCCCTGTCTCTGTCTCAAGAATCCACAGACGACATCAATTGCCATCTCTGGCCATTGACTAAATGGACATCGGTGACTAATAAGGTGGGATGACTATCACTGAGTCTCTATCTCATATTTCATATTTTCTGATGGAAGGAGTACATTGAATTAAATGTTATTGTCTGATATCATAAAATGAGAGGGCAATTATTGTTTATGATGATTACAAGACCACCAAATTGTCCACCAAAATCTCCATCACTTTTCTGGGGATGAGTCCACAATTTTGCTTTCCTCCTGTTTGTTCTCTTCTTTGTTCCGTGTCTCCACGTCGCACTTTGCTTCATCTTGACTCGCAGCTTCTTGATCTGCATCCCCTTGTCCGGCATCTTCTTGGTCTTGGCCCACATCCACAGGCTCACTCCGGGCTGCATCAGCTGCCGCCTCTGCCTCTGGGTGGGACTCGAAGGAGAGTTTGTCCCGAAGTCTGTGCATCAGGCGATAACGCTTTCTTGACGTGGTGGTTACTCTAACATCCAACTTTGTCACACGGTCCTGTAGAGGCAAGAGATGAGAGAGATTATGAGATGATAACAAGGAGGTAGAAGGTGGTGGCTGGTGAAAGAAGACGGAAGGTTCACCTCTACTGCAATAACAACTATCTGTATTTCATAGAAAAAGAATGTGAGAAAATTGCAATGCCCCGACCGGGATTTGAACCCGGGACCCAGATTCAATCCTACAAATTATGATATTAAGATTATGACTACATTGTCCTGTATAGATATTCGTTGGCATGGATTTGCCCAACTTTAGGGAGAAGACCTGTCTCAATGGTAGGCCTTTGGTGTATGGTATGGTTGGTATTGAAGTACCCCACTGCACTGATGGTAAGAGATGGGCTAATGTGAGATTGTTGCTTTGCCTCGACGGAAGCCTGGATAGCTCAGTTGGTAGAGCACTGGTCATGCAAGCCAGGGTCCCGGGTTCAAATCCCGGTCAGGACATTGCAATTTTCTCACATTCTTTTGCTATGAAATATTATTCAATCCTACCAATTATGATATCAAAAACTATCTATATGTATATCGCAATGGAAAAAATGGACCCATCTTGAATGAAGGGCTTCAGCGACTACTTCTGCTGACATCCAAACTTTACAGTGCTATACATATTCACACATGAGTTATGCACGTATCATTTTCTCTCTTTTTTCTTTAGTGGCAACATAGTCATCAAGAAACGCAAAAGACATCATGCGGTAATAGGATATTTATTCCATTCTAGGAAAGTTTTAATTGACAATCCAACTGCTATACATTATAACTGCATGTACATGTAGGTTGAAATATTGAATGGTAACCTTAATGTGAAAGGGGGCTTGTTGAAATGAGTATAAGTTAGTAAAAATTAAGTCTCTTCAAAACGATAAGTCGCAGGCAAGTGTTCTCATGAAATTGAAGTAAGTCTAAGTTAAAGTCCCCAGTTTTCCGTTTTCTAAAAATGCAAATTCTGTGTTCTTCGGTGACATGTATAAAACGCATGATAAAGTAATTTTAAATAGTAAAAATCCTAGAAAAAAGGTAAGTTACCCTAATACACTTACTGCATGATATCGCAGACGCAACTAGCGGCTTGGCAAACACACTTTTAACACTGCGAACAGGTTTGATTATGATTTTCCGCTGATGCACGGTTTTATTTCATTGGATTTTGCTTAATTTTTCATGTTTTTCACTGTATTTTTCCTAATTCATATTCTTCTGGCCTGAAAAATCGTGTTTTCCGTGAAATTCTGTGAATTCTGTGTTCTTCCCAAATTTCCGTGAAATTTTTCCATTTTCCGGAAAAATGGGGACTTTACTCTAAGTTCATTGATGTTCAATGGGCTGTCCAAGAACTACATGTACGACTTATCATGGTTTTGCAACAAGCTGCTGATTTTCATCACATTACATGAAACTGCTGTGTAACACTTAAGATGAAAATGTTAACAGATGATCAATCCCAACCCATTGTTAGAAATTTAGTGGCTGTGCAAATGATAAATGTGTGCTTTCTGATATAACAGTGCTATGCTGAAATTAAAAGAAAATGAAAGAGACTGATAAAATGAATTGAAGCAAATAATGTGCTTTGACAAAACATGGTAGTGGTGGCACTGACGAAAATAAACTATACAAATGTACCCGGAAAATTTACTTTTGTTCACTATACATTTATACATGAAAAAAGAAGAAAGATGTGAGTTTCATATGATGCTCTTATCTAATGTACATGGGCAATATCATTAAAGTTATCAACATTTAATCATAGTTTATAGCATTGCACTGTCATATATCATTTAAGAAAGTCATTACTTCTTTCTTTAAACACTTACAAGTTACAACCCTAAAATCTAGATATTTTATAATATTCATTTTTTCTTTGAACTCGACCTGTGATGTAGAGTTCTTTACAAAGTTTCCCAAACTCTTAACATCTCACTATCTATATAATTTACATATATTTACATACATTCACATCATATTTAAATGCCATTGTATATGCATATTCAACTTGTTTGTTATGTTATTGTTATTGAGTACTTGATAGTCTTCCTGTATTAAAAAGCATTTACTAAGAATCAATTATTATTATTATTATTATTATTATTACCACCATGTGGACTGATGAAGTGCAAAAAAGTTACACATATATGAAAAAAGTGCGGCGTTTTGAAGGTTTTTTTTTCTTTCATTCTTTGTCTCTATTTTTTCATTATTATTAATTATTTATGTAGTTTTTAATTCATTTATTATTATCTTTTTTTTTTTTTGGAGGGGGGGATGTTTTTTTAAATAGGAGTACACAATAGAATTGGGTTCCTTCATGCATGGAATACAACTTCTTGTCTACCCCCCCCCCCTTTTCATTCATTTCAAGTTAACTATCCTCTGAGATTTTCTCTTTAGCTTTCTATGCCGAGTGAATATTTACAAATTCGAGGGTTTCAGTAACAGCACATAGTAGCCTTTAATACTACAAGCCTGAACAACTAAGGACTGTTTCTACATATAACAAACGATAATAAATCTATAAGATCTCCAGCCTAGTATTCTAATGGGCATATCGATTGTCTAAACTGAATAAATATTTCCCTTTGATACCTCAAGAACTCCTGCACAAAGAAGAGCAGCTGTTAAAAATGAATCAAAGTTTTGCAATGACTTTTTTTTTTTTTTTAATTCGATGCAATGATGCTTGCAAGATGCAAGTTTTGAGCATTCCTGAAATGAAATGAGTGCAACAGTTTCTAAAAGAAAAAAGAGCATTGGCCCATGATCATATTTCTTTTAAAAATGAAACAAGAGCAAGTAACTTGAAAGAGGAAGGGAGTAACACTTATATTCCATCCTCAAGATGTTCTTCAATAGAATATACAGAGAGAACTAGCCCATGCATTCACACAAGATCTAGACTACGTTCATACCAAATCTAGACTAACCATTAGTTACCAATCATATCCAACATGCCCATAGCCTCTCAATTTTCACATCGCTCAGGGAAGCGGCCCAGCCGTGGGAGGGTCGATCAGGGCCTTCCGCTTGGCCGTCTCACGTGAGATGTGAAAGTGAAGCCTTCCAAGGCGCTCCTGTCAGATGCCAGTGAATAGTGGGTATGCATGAGGGTGAAGAGAGAGAAAAAGAGAAATGGAGAGAGGAAGATGAAAACAGAGAGAGTAAAGACAAAAGAGAGAGAAAGAGAGAGAGAGAGAGAGAGAGAGAAAGATAAAGAAGGGGAAGGAGAGAAAGAAAGGGAAAGATGCAATGGAAGGCAGCATGAAATCAGATGAATGGAACTTATAGTTCATACAAATTCAAGGTCAATGCAATATCAAGTCATGTTGAGACATTTTACTTTCTTATTAACTTTGACACACAGGACTGAAGCCCGATATATATTATGTTGTTAATGTTAAAGAAAAAATTTGCATTACTGAAGTAGTCACAGAAACTGCAAATCCACATGAATAAGAAGCCAGGCTACTCATTTAATAAATACATGTACCTAGTCTACAGGCTTATCAGACATCAATCTTAAAGATCTGTTTAAATTTCACTCAGGAGGAACATTTGTTGATTAATAACAGAAGGTTGAGAAAAAAGCACAAAGAACGAATATCTTCAATATATTTCATAGATTAAACACTGGTACGGTATCTTTTCAATTTGTAACAAATTACTATTAAATCTATAATAACATCTATTGGTTTCTTCAATATTATTCCCACTTACATGTGATATGATATGATAACACATTTCAATCGTATAAAACATCACTTTTATAATTCATTGTCATGGGACAAAATATATACTAAAGATTAAAAAGGAAATATAAGAAAATATGAGAAGCATGGTGCATGAAGAGAATTCAAAATGAAGACATTCAAAATAGTGAGATGATGATAAAGTATTTGAATGGATTTAAACATAAATGCTTCATGATAGAAAGTGTCACTATAGAAATTGGAAATTAGAAGACAGGCTGGAATATTAACCAATAGAAAAATGAAAAGCACAAATTATGAAAAAAAAATCAAAGTAATTTTATTTTAATTTTATGATGAAGTAAAAAAAGGAAGCTGTGAAGTAGATTATTAAATTGCTTGGCAGCATGATTGTTATTTCTGAAATATTAGACACAAAACAAATTCATCTCATTCATCAGCTATCAACTCCCACTGCAAATCTCAAAATACATTTGATGACTTACAACATCTTTGCAAGATACAATGTATGTTACAGTTTAAACAATTTTGTCTGTTAATTGGCCTCTTGCCCTGAACCCCCTAAATTTTCATCTGGGGACAAATAGTCATGACATAAAACTAAAGGTCATGTATTTAAGAAAACATGTAAGAAACCTTCATCAGTAAGTGTAAGTCGATACGTCATTAAAAACGAAACGAAGATTTGTATTTATATAGAAGTGTATACATTGATTTATATCTGATTTATTTTTAAAGAAATCTCTAATAAAGAATACGAAAAAAAAAATCATCAAATACATGTTTTTCCCGTCCATTGTTCAAAGCGCTATATTTAGCTAGAATGAATTAGATTTTTATAGTTACCTGAGCGTTCTGCACGATGTTATTGACAGTGGCTATCCTGCGTTTACAGTTGGCAAGCTTCTTGACGTACAAATCTAAGTCAATGGGGGCGCTCTTCTCTTTGCACAATTCTCTTAGAGCTAGATGAAGTGACCAGGAGAGGGGGGAAGAAACAAGAAAAAAATATCCTTTTTCACTATAATTCAGCAGATGAGTGGTTCATTATGGTAAGTTATTAAAAACAACCTTTCTTGGTTGCGTTTCTTTTAAAATAAAACTCAAATAATCACAGAATAAAGAAATAAGAATTATGCATATCTATAACTGGGTATGAGATGGACCTCAACGACAATGACAAGATTTTTGTTTAAAAGTACTCTCTAAAGCTACTCTAATCATTAACAAGCACAAACCTGCTCTCATATAGATAAAACATAGTAGGGTGAAGTGAACCAGTTGAAAATCATTGTTATCAGTGAGGCCTGACCTGCCACGAAATCTCATCTACAGTTTTGGTACATAAAGTACATGTATAGAAAAAAGAAAATTGGCATGAAACTGATTAAATATAGTCTCACACTGTCTGCCTTGCATAAAAAGATATGAAAGTGTGTGATATTCAATTCATGATTTCCAGTGAATTTGAGTTGAAGGAGAATGCAACCCAGACATCAGTGTGCTTCCAGTGAATGAAGAAGAACATAAAGAGTAAACAGTGAAAGATTGAGCAAAATCGGACAATCTGTTCAAGAGTTATGAACTTTGAAAGTTTAAGTAAATCCTTATTATGGGGATCCTTGAATTGGCAACTTTGCCAGCATCTGTGATGTCATCGTGGACAACTCTCCATTCATTTTGTACACAGAATTTAACATTTTCTTTATTTTCAAGAAAAATCAAAATTCTTTTGATTTATTGTTTGAGTATGACATAGCTAAATCAATTCTGTAAGCCTTTTTGGGAAGAATTATGTTGATTCCTGACTTGATATTTCATATAAATCAATTTTTGTGAAAAATTATGTACAAAATGAATTGAGAGTTGTCCACGATGACAATCACAGATGCAAAGTTGCCAACTCAAGGATCCCCATAATAGGGATTTTATGAAACTTTCAAAATTCATAACTTCTGAACAGATTGTCCAATTTTGCTCAAACTTTCACTGTTTACTCTTCTTGGTCATCTTTATTCACTAAGAGCACACTGATGCCTTGGTTGCATTTTCCTTTAAGTATCAGATATGCAATACAGTGGCAAAACTCTGTCCTACGCTAAGACCCCTGCACAATGACCTCTCCCCGCACAACAATCATAGCACTTTGTTATACTTTTCACATGAACAGAACTCCATTGTTTTGTGGGCACTGTGTGATTTTAAGGCACTGATCCGAGATCAAAAGAAAAATTTTTGCCTTTGATTTTTTTTAATATTTAACTTGCAGAGGAATAAACTTCACAGTATCCCAGTTTTCCTTACATTATCTTGCTGCTAACCAGCTAAAAGTAAAGAAATGTGACTAAAAGTTTTTGAGGGCCCACCAAAACTGTGCCTTAACCTAGAGTACGTTTTATTGATTTTTACTGTTCCACAGTTTTAAGTCTTACTTACCATCATCCAATTCTTCTATCCTATGTCTTAGTTCAACCTGACTCTCCCTAGAATCAAGAAAAACAAATCCAAGAAAAAAAGCATGTCATCAGATAATCATTATTGAAAACAATAATGGTAATGTTAACGATTCTTGATGATCAATTTTCAAAAATCATGTATACTACTGTGTTCATATTACAACTACTTATAGGATGCATCTTAGAACTGATGTTCCATTATCACTTATAGTTGATCTTTGTCATCATGAATGATGCTTCAGTTATTACATGTCATTATGCATAATTTCGTTCTTGTAATTTCAATGTTTTTTAAATTGTACAAAATCTGTAATTGGGCTTTCGAGCTGCAATTGATTTTTATTTCAATAAACCAATCAAATCAAATCAAATCAAATCACTTCAAATGTACAGAGTTGACTCTATAATCTAGATTATATAGTCTAGCAGTATGTCACAACACGGTAATAAAATCAGTCAAATTTCTTTGAAGATTACATGTTTATATCTCAGAAAGTGAGGGAAAAAATGAAAATAAAATATACCTGTAAGTTCCAAGAAAACAATCAACATTATTTAAGATAAAGCTTTTTGTCCCCTATGTTGATTTTTAGTACATGTACGAACACTTTGTTAAAAGTCCATTTTCATCTGTTTTGCCATTATGAAAGACCATTATACTACTTGAATTTTTAAGAGCAAAGCGCTCCCATGTGTTTGTCTCGTCTTAAGGCTTAGCTCTTTGATGTCGACTCTCTTACTTTAGATCCAGTTCAAGACTGTTTTTTTATGTCATGGTAGGCAGCAGTTTGACTTGGTTCTTCAAAAGAAAACCAAAGAATTGGTCGGAGGTTGCTTATGGTAAAAATGGCAGAAAAGAAGATCAGGGGAGCGTTTCATGAAAGGACTTGTCGGATGTTTTATCCGACAAAGTCTGTTTTATCCGACAGTTGCCAGAGTAACGATGCTTCTCAGCAAATCAAAATCAAGGAAAGATGTTAGATCTGACAACTTGTCAGACAACAAATGTTGATGAAATGCTTGGACTTGACCACTCTTGGCAACATCAGCCCTATAGTAGGGTGGGTTAGGGTAATTTTTTTCCGTTTTTCGTGACACGGAGGACAAAAGCACCATTTCTGGTATGAAGCTTCTTCAGGGTAAATAAATTGATTTCAGCCTAGGAGCCCTCCTGAGATGTGTACGTAACCATGGCAACAGACCAGTGAAAGAGAGGTATTCGGCCACTTTATAAAAGCCAAACCCGTTTTATAGTCATATTAGGCTTACAAAATCATTTTAACAGTTTATGCATATCATACAGAAGTTCCGTTCCAACAATAGAAAACTCTTGGGGAAAAACAGAATTACCATGAAAATTTTGATTTTCTTTCGAGGCAGTTTTCGGCCTAGCAGTGGTGGTATCTGGCCATATACAAACTTAGCGGAGAGTTCTCCCGTGTTGGACAATAGGTCTATCACGAAGGACCAAGCCAGCGTACCACCCCAGAGATATGCTTGAATAGAGCCGGTCGAAAACCAGCGTCGCTGTGTCAGAGACTGAAATATTATATTAATAAGCCTTGTAAACTGTATGTTTCACACTAGAAGCAAAAGAAGAAGCAGAAGATTGTAAATGAGGATTATCTATAGTTACAAGCTCCTCAGTTGCATTGGTGCTTGCAAAAGTGATTTTCTAGGCATTTTTTGAAGTGGCGAAATGGCTACTAGTTACGTTAGTGAGACAAGAAAAAGTGCCAGGCTCCATGGAGAGTAAGTAGCGCTAGACCCTAGATCTAGTGATTTTTTTTTTTTTTACCCACCAGGAGTCTCCAGGCTACCCCCCCCCCCCCCCCCCCCCCCCCCCCCCCAGCCCCCCAGTTCAAGTTCAGCTGAACAAGTCCGGCATGTCAGGTGGCCCCTTTCACACAGCCAATAATCACAAATTCACACTGTCAATTCAATCATTCAGGCACTGTCACAGTCACACTCACAGTCACAGTCAAGTCAGTGACACATTTTTCTACAAAATATTTTAAGGGCACCAAAATCAGAAAACCTCGAGATAGATTGATTATTTGATGATCTGGTCATAAATAATCCAGATCTAAGGCATTCTGTAAAACAAGTGTGACTGTTTTTCGTGTGTGATTGGTGTGTATTTCAATTTTCATCATGACAGGACAGGATTCCAGTCCAGCTTACCTCACGAATCTAACTCTTTCGTCCACCTCTTGTACAGCAGGTCTCAGCAATTCCGCTATACCCGCTGCCATGGCGTCACGATTATCCATGATCTTGGTTCCAGAAAGAGTTGTCATTTTGGTGAATATAACAGGTTTTTGCTGCTTAACATGATAAGCTCAACTCCATTCAACGCGTACAAATAGGTAGGCAATATTTTGGAACAAGTAGCGGGCTGCGCACGGCACTACGTGAAGAAAATGTCGACTAGGTAAGACCGCCCCTAATGAATATGCATAAGTCCATGGCGGCGCTCGGCTCACTGCATAGCTCTTCATCTGAATTAGATTCAAATTTCTTATCTGTTTGGCCTAGCATGGAAGTTTGAGGAACACGCAGAATGCAGCTTGGAACTAGTAAAATGCAAAAATTATTGATGCAAGTAATCGTATGAAGTATGACGTCAAAAAATACCATACAAACGATACCAATATTAGAACACGCAAGATTTGCGTTGGAACCATTCGGGAACCATGCACTGTCTCCAGTCATGCCAGTGGAGAGATGAATGGTTCAAAAATAATAGAGTCACAACAAAATAACCTAAAAATTCAAATCTGCATTCTCCGTGATCCAAAATTTCTATAGCGGTATTGTATTGTTTTGACTACATAATATACTTTCATTGATTAATTGCATTTTACCTGTTCCAATCTGCATTTTGCAAGTTCCAAAATTCCTTTCTTCGCATTGTATTGATTCGACTATACTGTCTTGACTTCACACAAGTTTGCCTCAATTTAGTTACTGCATTTTACCTGTTCCAATCTGCATTTTACAAGTTCCAAAACTTCTATCTTTGTATTGTATTCTTAAACTACATAATATACTTTCATTGAGTTATTGCATTTTAACTGTTCCAATCTGCATTTTACCTGTTCCAAAATTTCTTTCTTCGTATTGTATTGTTTCGACTATACTGTCTTGACTTCACACATGCCTCAATTTAGTTACTGCATTTTACCTGTTCCAATCTGCATTTTACAAGTTCCAAAACATCTATCTTTGTATTGTATTCTTTAAACTATATAATATACTTTTATTGAGTTATTGCATTTTACCTGTTCCAATCTGCATTCTACCTGTTCCAATATTTCTTTCTTCCTTGTATTGATTCGACTACACTGTATCAATGTCTTGACTTTACACATGCCTCAATTTAGTTACTGCATTTTACCTCTTCCAATCTGCATTTTACAAGTTCCAAAACACCTATCTTTGTATTGTATTCTTTAAACTATATAATATACTTTTATTGAGTTATTGCATTTTACCTGTTCCAATCTGCATTCTACCTGTTCCAATATTTCTTTCTTCCTATTGTATTGATTCGACTACACTGTATCAATGTCTTGACTTTACACTTGCCTCAATTTAGTTACTGCATTTTACCTGTTCCAATCTGCATTTTACAAGTTCCACAACTTCTATCTTTGTTTTGTATTCTTAAACTACATAATATACTTTCATTGAGTTATTGCATTTTAACTGTTCCAATCTGCATTTTACCTGTTCCAAAATTTCTTTCTTCGTATTGTATTGTTTCGACTATACTGTCTTGACTTCACACTTGCCTCAATTTAGTTACTGCATTTTACCTGTTCCAATCTACATTTTACAAGTTCCAAAACATCTATCTTTGCATTGTATTCTTTAAACTACATAATATACTTTTATTGAGTTATTGCATTTTACCTGTTCCAATCTGCATTTTACCTGTTCCAATATTTCTTTCTTCCTATTGTATTGATTTGACTACACTGTATCAATGTCTTGACTTTACACTTGCCTCAATTTAGTTACTGCATTTTACCTGTTCCAATCTGCATTCTACAAGTTCCAAAACTTCTATCTTTGTATTGTATTCTTTAAACTACATAATATACTTTCATTGAGTTATTGCATTTTAACTGTTCCAATCTGCATTTTACCTGTTCCAAAATTTCTTTCTTCGTATTGTATTGTTTCGACTATACTGTCTTGACTTCACACTTGCCCCAATTTAGTTACTGCATTTTACCTGTTCCAATCTGCATTTTACAAGTTCCAAAACTTCTATCTTTGTATTGTATTCTTAAACTACATAATATACTTTCATTGAGTTATTGCATTTTAACTGTTCCAGTCTGCATTTTGCGTGTTCCAAAATTTCTTTCTTTATATTGTAGGCCTATTGATTGTATCGTATCAATGTCTTGACTTCACACTTGCCTCAATTCTGTTGCTGCATTTTACCTGTTCCAATCTGCATTGTGCGTGTTCCAAAATTTCTATCTTCCTATTGTATTGATTCGACTATACTTTATCAATGTTTTGACTTCACACTTGCCTCAATTTAGTTACATGCATTTTACCTGTTCCAATCTACATTTTACAAGTTCCAAAACTTCTATCTTGTATTGTATTCTTTAAACTACATAATATACTTTTATTGAGTTATTGCATTTTACCTGTTCCAATCTGCATTTTGCGTGCTCCAACATTTCTTTCTTCGTATTGTAGGCCTATTGATTCGACTATATATCGTATCAATGTCTTGACTTCACACTTGCCTCTATTCTGGTTGCATTTTACCTGTTCCAATCTGCATTTTGCGAGTTCCAAAATTTCTTTCTTCGTATTGTAGGCCTACCTGAGGGGATATTTTTACCTATTTCTGCAGGCATTATTCATGTGTTTAATTGAGAAGTCCAATGGAAAGTGTTTATATAATCTCAGGAAAACCTGGACCGGATGTCTGCACTATATAGACAAATTAATGAGGAGATATTCCTTAGAACAAACACTAGTACTTGCCTACTTGGGTAACATTACTAATCTTGTTGCTCTGTCTTGAAAGCCTTTGGCAAGCTTTCCGGTTAATGTCAAAAACAACCAATGATTGAAAGGTATGCATAAAATTTGAATATGTTAGTAAACAGGTCTATTAACTACAAAAATAACTTGGAATCAAGTTTGCGTACACTACTTGTTGCTATGTCAGTCAAGCCTATGACAGCCTATGACAGGCTGTCATGAACCGCCTTTGTTTTAAAAGGTATATATAAAATTTGAATATGCATGTGTGAAATTAGTTCCCATGACTGACAGCTTACCTCAGCACCACGTCAAGTCATCATTTATAATGATTAGTAAAAAAAATACTAATGAAAGACTAATGAAAGACTAACTGATTTCGTGTAGGACTATTTACGGACCAATTCTTTCTCATGCCATACTAATTATTTCCAGGATTACTCAAATAAGACATAATTTGATTAACTAATTAAAATTAGTCAGTTTGAGAACAAATGACTAATTATTTCTTAGTCAAATAAGACGTAGTGAATGACTAATCTTTTTAGTCATTTGACCATCTTTCGTTTTCAGTGTAGATTCTCAGCCTTTTGCATGTTTTTGGCGCATTTTGTGGTTTCCAAGCAGATAAGTCAGAAAAATAAGTCTGTCAAAAAATATGAAATTTCTGGCATTATTTCTGATCATATTAGGCATGATGTGTCTGAGATGAGCAACTGCTGATCCAATTTCATATCAATGGTTCTGTATGGATTTGTACCCCATGGTTTGTGTTATAGCTCCCATTCCCAACTGATCCTGGGTAAATGTATATAAGCACTTCTAGCTATTAAAGGTACAAATTAGTTCTTGCAACAATAATTCTTACATGATTGTCATTTGGTAATATATATCGTAAAACTAAGATTAAACACCTTTCCAATGAAAAAGATCATACTTCGTTCAACTGGAGGAAGTTTGCGGGAGCATTTTTCCAGGCCCCCTCCTCCCCCCCCCCCCCCACACACACACACAAATTATGAGACAGAAAAGAAAAGGTGTTTAGATTTTAGATGACGGATTGTGGGAATATGCCGTCATTTTTAAAGCTCCTAAAATTTCATTTTTGTCATCATTCTAAAGTTACTTTCTAATGGCATACAAACACAGTGATAGCTTGCAGCTAAAAAATCTGACCATTCCTACCATTCTTATCATTCCTATGCAGTCCCTTTAACCACTTCAGTAATTTATGCACAAATTGCCAAGCATTAAAAACTTTTCTCTATCATGCAACCTCGGACATTGTGTGCAAATGTGCCGTGTACAAACATCAATCACTAGTGTACAAATTTCAGAGCTGCACATTAACATGTTCAGAAATCTCGGATTAAATTTCAGTTTTTTCTGCAGATGAACTTATTACAGCTCATAGGAAGGTATATGCCTGATATAAGGTAATTAAAAATCTCATAACAGCACTGGGATCTTCTCAAAGCTCGATCTGAAGCCATTCAGCCAATGGCTTGTAGACACCGGTAAAAAGTGCGTCCTAATGAAGTAGTACACCAGGAAGCATTATTATAGGTTAAGTTTTTTTTAATAGATTACTATGAAGAGAGAGTCAGAACAAAATTGTATTCCAATGCAACTTGTACATGCACGTATAAGCAATCAAATTTAAACAGAGTGATGATGCATACTCGAACCTTTTTTACCGTAGATAAGATTCAGAAGTGATAGCAAAAGGAAAAGTGGCATGAAGCTGATTGAAAATAGTCTCATATTGTCTAAGATTCCATAAAAAGATCCAATAGAGAGATCACCTGATATTCCACTTATGATTTCTGGTGACTTTTCAGTAAAATAATTCAAATATCATTATATCGACCACTACTTTTTACGCTACGCTACTGGCACTCACACCGGTAGTTTCCTGTAAAGCTGTGCACTGTGCTTCGTATACATGTCAAATAGATAGAAATCTCATCGGTTCTACATGTCAGTGACTTTTCAACCAGTACCCTCGCACAAAACTGAAATGTTTATTTCTTTGATATTTCAGTCATTAACTTAACCAATTTTGATCAAATAAACATCACATATGTTTGAAATTTTGTTGTCAATCATGGATTTGTAATGTTGTACAGAATACACAGAATGAGAACCTGCCCATGTGTATACACTCCTCTTTGTTTTTGTGAATTATGCTATGTCCACTTCTAATTACTACATGAGGTGGTAGACTTTATGAATAAATTTGCGAGTAAAAAAAGATAGTGATATAATGTGCACTCATAACAACATACAAAATATGTCTGCTTTCCAAATGAAGGTGAAAAGTATATTGTTAAATGTTCCCATAATTAAATGTCACATAATGATATTTGGGAATAAAATCTTCCAACAAATGTTACCGTCTGGTTTTGTGTTGTTGTTGGGGTTTTTTTTTTGGAGAATCAGGTACTAGTATGTGATCAAAATAGACCACGCTCACCTTACAATTAAATTTCGAAAGATATTGCGATGTGAGCAGCTGTTGATCTACAATATGTAGATTGTATTTGAGGACCTGTTTAAAATGGACTTCTGTCATAGAAAAAACCAAATTGGCTACCATCTAGTATGACATCACTTCAATCGCTAAGTGATCAGGCCTTTTCTCAAACTCAGAGGGCAATCACAGCTTAGTAAATTATATATCACTGCTCATAATTGAGACATTTTGTTACCCCAATCAGGAGTAATTTAAATTCTAAATATCATCCAATCCTATCACAATTTCTAGTTGAAGAAATAGACCACTTGTAAGGTGTGCAAGGTTCTGAAAAGGAGTGAAAGTGTTAACCCGGTAGTTATTTAAGAACATCTTTTCAAGAAAGAACTTGTTAATTATCATGTGCATGTAGGACAGTGGAACACTGGAAGGGGGGGGGGGGGGAGAGGTAAAATGTAATAACTCAATAGAAGTATATTATGTAGAGGGCGCTTTGGAATATGGTCTGTAAGTGAAACTTGCTACTTGCTAGACATATTTTGTACTTTTATTGTACCTCTTTCATCGTAAAGAATCATAATGCCTGACATAAGATCTCGGACTGGTGCTGGTATGGCAGGCAAGCTTGATACGCCCAGTGTTACTGTGAATAAGTATAGTAAACAACCCTACGCTAAGTTACAAGATACGAAAGTAGAAATCTTGACACTAGCAAGATGTAACTTGGAACAGGTAAAATGCTAGATTTTAGTGAAAATAATGCAAAACAATTAAAGACAGAAATTTTGGAACACGCAAAATGCAGACTGGGACAGCTAAAATGGGGAAACGAAACTGAGGCAAGTGCGAAAGTCAAAACATTGATATAAGTATAGTCGAATCAATACAATACGAAGATAGAAATTTTGGAACAGGTAAAATGCATATTGGAACAGTTAAAATGCAATAACTCAATAAAAGTATATTATGTAGTTTAAGAATACAATACAAAGATAGAAGTTTTGGAACTTGTAAAATGCAGATTGGAACAGGTAAAATGCAGTAACTAAATTTAGGCAAGTGTGAAGTCAAGACATTGATACAGTGTAGTCGAATCAATACAATAGGAAGAAAGAAATATTGGAACAGGTAAAATGCAGATTGGAACAGGTAAAATGCAATAACTCAATAAAAGTATATTATGTAGTTTAAAGAATACAATACAAAGATAGATGTTTTGGAACTTGTAAAATGCAGATTGGAAGAGGTAAAATGCAGTAACTAAATTGAGGCAAGTGTGAAGTCAAGACAGTATAGTCGAAACAATACAATACGAAGAAAGAAATTTTGGAACAGGTAAAATGCAGATTGGAACAGTTAAAATGCAATAACTCAATGAAAGTATATTATGTAGTTTAAGAATACAATACAAAGATAGAAGTTGTGGAACTTGTAAAATGGAGATTGGAACAGGTAAAATGCAGTAACTAAATTGAGGCAAGTGTGAAGTCAAGACATTGATACAGTGTAGTCGAATCAATACAATAGGAAGAAAGAAATATTGGAACAGGTAAAATGCAATAACTCAATAAAAGTATATTATATAGTTTAAAGAATACAATACAAAGATAGATGTTTTGGAACTTGTAAAATGCAGATTGGAACAGGTAAAATGCAGTAACTAAATTGAGGCATGTGTGAAGTCAAGACAGTATAGTCGAAACAATACAATACGAAGAAAGAAATTTTGGAACAGGTAAAATGCAGATTGGAACAGTTAAAATGCAATAACTCAATGAAAGTATATTATGTAGTTTAAGAATACAATACAAAGATAGAAGTTGTGGAACTTGTAAAATGGAGATTGGAACAGGTAAAATGCAGTAACTAAATTGAGGCAAGTGTGAAGTCAAGACATTGATACAGTGTAGTCGAATCAATACAATAGGAAGAAAGAAATATTGGAACAGGTAAAATGCAATAACTCAATAAAAGTATATTATATAGTTTAAAGAATACAATACAAAGATAGATGTTTTGGAACTTGTAAAATGCAGATTGGAACAGGTAAAATGCAGTAACTAAATTGAGGCATGTGTGAAGTCAAGACAGTATAGTCGAAACAATACAATACGAAGAAAGAAATTTTGGAACAGGTAAAATGCAGATTGGAACAGTTAAAATGCAATAACTCAATGAAAGTATATTATGTAGTTTACGAATACAATACAAAGATAGAAGTTTTGGAACTTGTAAAATGCAGATTGGAACAGGTAAAATGCAGTAACTAAATTGAGGCAAGTGTGAAGTCAAGACAGTAAAGTCGAATCAATACAGTACGAAGAAAGAATTTTTGGAACAGGTAAAATGCATATTGGAACAGTTAAAATGCAATAACTCAATAAAAGTATATTATGTAGTTTAAGAATACAATACAAAGATAGAAGTTGTGGAACTTGTAAAATGCAGATTGGAACAGGTAAAATGCAGTAACTAAATTTAGGCAAGTGTGAAGTCAAGACATTGATACAGTGTAGTCGAATCAATACAATAGGAAGAAAGAAATATTGGAACAGGTAGAATGCAGATTGGAACAGGTAAAATGCAATAACTCAATGAAAGTATATTATGTAGTTTAAGAATACAATACAAAGATAGAAGTTTTGGAACTTGTAAAATGCAGATTGGAACAGGTAAAATGCAGTAACTAAATTGAGGCAAGTGTGAAGTCAAGACAGTAAAGTCGAATCAATACAGTACGAAGAAAGAATTTTTGGAACAGGTAAAATGCATATTGGAACAGTTAAAATGCAATAACTCAATAAAAGTATATTATGTAGTTTAAGAATACAATACAAAGATAGAAGTTTTGGAACTTGTAAAATGCAGATTGGAACAGGTAAAATGCAGTAACTAAATTTAGGCAAGTGTGAAGTCAAGACATTGATACAGTGTAGTCGAATCAATACAATAGGAAGAAAGAAATATTGGAACAGGTAGAATGCAGATTGGAACAGGTAAAATGCAATAACTCAATAAAAGTATATTATGTAGTTTAAAGAATACAATACAAAGATAGATGTTGTGGAACTTGTAAAATGCAGATTGGAACAGGTAAAATGCAGTAACTAAATTGAGGCAAGTGTAAAGTCAAGACATTGATACAGTGTAGTCGAATCAATACAATAGGAAGAAAGAAATATTGGAACAGGTAGAATGCAGATTGGAACAGGTAAAATGCAATAACTCAATAAAAGTATATTATATAGTTTAAAGAATACAATACAAAGATAGATGTTTTGGAACTTGTGAAATGCAGATTGGAACATGGTAAAATGCAGTAACTAAATTGAGGCATGTGTGAAGTCAAGACAGTATAGTCGAAACAATACAATACGAAGAAAGAAATTTTGGAACAGGTAAAATGCAGATTGGAACAGTTAAAATGCAATAACTCAGTGAAAGTATATTATGTAGTTTAAGAATACAATACAAAGATAGAAGTTTTGGAACTTGTAAAATGCAGATTGGAACAGGTAAAATGCAGTAACTAAATTGAGGCAAGTGTGAAGTCAAGACAGTAAAGTCGAATCAATACAGTACGAAGAAAGAATTTTTGGAACAGGTAAAATGCATATTGGAACAGTTAAAATGCAATAACTCAATAAAAGTATATTATGTAGTTTAAAGAATACAATACAAAGATAGATGTTTTGGAACTTGTAAAATGCAGATTGGAACAGGTAAAATGCAGTAACTAAATTGAGGCAAACTTGTGTGAAGTCAAGACAGTATAGTCGAATCAATACAATGCGAAGAAAGGAATTTTGGAACTTGCAAAATGCAGATTGGAACAGGTAAAATGCAATTAATCAATGAAAGTATATTATGTAGTCAAAACAATACAATACCGCGATAGAAATTTTGGATCACGGAGAATGCAGATTTGAACTTTTAGGTTATTTTGTTGTGACTCTATTATTTTTGAACCATTCATCTCTCCACTGGAGACAGTGCATGGTTCCCGAATGTTTCCAACGCAAATCTTGCGTGTTCTAATATTGGTATCGTTTGTATGGTATTTTTTGACGTCATACTTCATACGATTACTTGCATCAATAATTTTTGCATTTTACTAGTTCCAAGCTGAATTCTGCGTGTTCCTCAAACTTCCATGCTAGGCCAAACAGGTAAGAAATTTGAATCTAATTCAGATGAAGAGCAGTGAGCCGAGCGCCGCCATGGACTTATGCATATTCATTAGGGGCGGTCTTACCTAGTCGACATTTTCTTCACGTAGTGCCGTGCGCAGCCCGCTACTTGTTCCAAAATATTGCCTACCGTACAAATAGGGTTGAGACATAACTTTTATATATCGGATACCTATCTCAGGTTTGTGTTGTACACAAGGAACGGGAATCGACTCTGATTTTCAGATCCGTTCTATAACTGATTATTGGGAAACTAGAAGACTGTCATCTTTTGGCAAAAACAAGATAGTGAGAGGTCGATGATCTAGAATATGTCTAAAGCACTCAATGTTTCCTCCCTAACTAAATAACTAATTGAATTATTTGATTCAGAAACACACAAAAAAAAATTGATTTAGGATTCAAGGTGGTCGGGGATGGGGGGGGGGGTACATTTTCAAAGAATATTATTTGTCAAAGGCAGGATTAAGATTTTGAAATGAAGATGCAGAGAAAGAGAGAGAATGAGATATACTGAAAATAGCATTATGAAACCTATAGTTAAATGAATATTACACACGGTAGAGTGAAAGAAATCCCAAGCAAAAGTGACAAAAGTCATTATGTGGGCAAGGTATGGACTCTGCCTGTGTTGAGAATAATATATTATGCAGTAAGGCACCTATCTCACGGCCTATATCTTTCCCATGAAGGATGCCCCATCATTCAAAATTCATGACCCTATTAGGATGATAATAACCTCACAAATGGGGATAGCCTTTGAGAAAATGATGCATAAATTTCCCATGATGTCTTAATGCAACTGGGAGGTAGAATGTGAATGGTATTCAACAGAATGTGGAGTGTAGGAAGTGGAGTTGAAGGTGACCTGTTCATGATTTATTATCATTTTTTGCATGAATTTTACATAAATACCTCTTGATAATGGTTCTTTGAAGAACCTTTAAAGGTTTCAAATGTGTGGGGGGGGGGGGGAAGGGGGTTCTAATCAGCATAATTTTTTCTAAGAGTAAGTAAGTTTATATATTCCTAGTTTTCCTACCTCTCGATCGGTTATATCTCCTCCATTTTCATCCCGAGTTATTGACCAGTGTCCCTTTCCCCTGCATGTGGGCATAATTATTACATCAATTTCGAAGAATTGTGGTGGAAATTTAATTTCCTGAACACTATCGCCCCTCTAGCAATGGCAGATGCATGCAAGACTATGTATATTGGGTCAGATAGTGTAAAACTCATGCAAAACAAAGGTTCAGAATAAAACATTCGAAGTAAATTTTATGAACTATATATGCGAATTGTAATTTTTCTAATTTGTCATAATAGCATCTGGTTGGCCATCACTGCCAATCTAAGCACAACGAGGTATGGTTATTCATGTCTCATTGAGATAGGTTTGCACGAAATATAGGATTTTGAAATTGGAAATATGCATTATACTTAAACTGCTCTATTATTTTCTGAATGCATGCCTTATAGCTGGCATCAGCAAAGAGAATACATTACTGAAAATAAGGATATTTCAATACATTTCAATTCAATTTATCGTTTATTGTCCACATATGGATACTAGTATTTGTTTTGTTTACATGCAGAGCAAAAGGGAAGAATGAAAAACACAGAGACATACAGACACGAAATATAGTATACAATCGGCATAAGATTTGTTGAAGAATAGAAAAGAAAAATGTCTGATTTGACTATTTCATTTTCATTCTTACTTTTGCGGTTAATTATTATTATCATTCTCATCATTTATAAAAACATTATTATTATTATTTGCCTCATTTGTTAATAAAAAAAAAAACACAAAATGCATGACAAACAAACACCCGACCAACCAACCAACCAACCAACAAAAAAAACTTATAAAAATCAACAGAAAAACAACAAGAACAACTTAAAAACAAATAAACCAACAAAAACATTCAAACCACACTTGAATAAACAAACAAACAAAAAACAAATAAAAACCTCAAACATTTGATCTGATTTGAGTGATTTCTTTTTTAGAATAAAAATTATTATTCTATTGAAGAGGGTCCCTTATAAGAAAACTGAACCAGTTTGGTATGAAGTTTGAGAAATTACACAATGTCCCGCAAAATGTAAGCTGGATGGATCACTTACAGTGAGTGGCAGCACTATGGTGGCCCCGATAAACTTGAAGGGAACCCAAAATCAAAAAGAAAGGCGCTCATATCGTTATTTTAGGTGCCTTAATTTTCAAAATCCCAGAATTCTCTACGAGAAGAAAGAATGGCTGGAGGAAATATACACATTCATGTTTTTTTGCTCACACATTTGTCTCAGGAAGGTTATGGGTTTTGGGTATTTTGTTTGTATGTGTGTATGTGTGTGTGTATGGGGGGGGGGGGCAAATGTTATTGTGTTTACCGATATGCCAGATTTGGTTTTGCAGGGGGGGGGGGGGGGGGGGACATGTTCCCTCTGAGATTTTCCCTCTAGGGGGGGGGGGGGGGGACAGGGATGGAAAAGCAAAAGGATCTATAATAATAATATGTCTTGTTACCCAGGGTAGCCTCTTCAGTACTTCAGGTTTTTTTAAGCTATACTTATCATTGATTTGTGCAGGAACTGGGGGAGAATGAACTTGTCTTACCTCTTACCCCCTCCCCCTCCCCCCCTCCCCCCCCCCCATCATCACTCCCTGTCATCTAAACGCTTTGTCTTGAGGAAAAAAACCCGATTTGAATAGAGCAGTTGGGGTATTTTTTTTTCTTCTCACCTTTCGTTCTGAATATGTCCTTTCTATAGCTATACAGTTATTTTCTTGTGCCCCATAGTAATCATGATAATGTGATCCTATGTCCTTTGTTACCATTCTATCAAATGAGGAACTATAATGGATTACCGCACACCCTCAACTGAATAAACACAATGACCAAACACAATACCGTCTAAAAAATTGTGTGAACCCTGTCCAGACGTAGATAAATCCACTATGTAAACACAACCCCTATGTAATGTGTACAACCAAGGCTGGTGAGGTTATACGCTAGCTAGCTGTGTGGCTTGATGACTCATGCGTACCTCAGCCACACAAAGCGGAGAATTCTTCAAACTGCATCCCAATCGACCGATTTTTGGCGAATAGAGGTGGCATAATTTGGTGTTCGGTCAGGAGTCGGTTACCTTTTGTGTGACTGGAGTTTGAGGACATCGGGTATCGTCGGCATATACGTACATGCAGGCAAAGCAGAGTACGATTTTTAACAGTTAGATGAGATGAGGTTACCTTGGTAAACGTAAGTGGAGGCGGCATGTTAGAAGGCGGAATACACGCATTTCAAGGTGAATGAGGCCGTGCATCTTATAATGCTGAAACCATCTCCTAGCTAGGACGAAATCCCGCATTCATATAAATTACTGCGCTTTCACGAGGTTAATAAAGTAGCAGACAGTGAATTTTCTGATTAGCCTAACGTTACAGGTTGCAAATGTCTTCTTCTTGTGCCTTGGCCCTGGGGCAAAACGGAATATAACCACACTCAGAGTCTCACAACAACCGGTAAGCTGACTGAATTTTCGTGCGATCCATCTGTAACTCAAGTCTGTTGTATCTGTAAACATGCTAAATAACTACATGTAGTCTACATGTAGATAAAGGATCTTAAATTCTCTTAGTTATGGGTCTGTGCAAATTACTTTAAATCAAGTCAGTGGCTGTTTGATGTTTGTGAAATCTGAATTGAGTATGATACAAAGTTGAGTCTGGCATCACGTTTCTCCAATATGATTGATGTGACTCCTACTAACTAACAATGTAACATAAAGTTAGTAACGGTAATTTTATTTTGCACATATCTAGACAGTACATCTCATGCAGAGAAATAATAAAGAATTTGATAATTTTCAAGGGACTAAGACAGTGACAAATTTTTAAACCCACTGGGGGCCTTGAATAAAGCATGGGTGAGATAATTTGGGCTGGGGTCTGCGGAAAGTGTGTTATACTGAAATGGAATTGTGCTCAACAGGTAAAGAACAGTCTATTATTCTAACAGTTAAACTCTTACTATTGCTTTGATTATTTCATTGATCCCTGGTGAATTCCTTGATCATTGTGCAAGTACATCCTACTGATGTAACAATGATCATGTACATGTAAGCTTGACAGAAATGATGTTATATGAATTCTTTGATAAAAACATTTGTCAGCCTTCTCCATGCATACAATGTGCATTCCTGCATGTAAAAAGGAACCAAGTGAATACCTTTTCATACTATATAGATAGATGGCATTCCGGTCTGCAAGTAAATTCTGTGCTGCTGAATAACATGAATTCAATATTGGAAAATGCATGGCATAGCCTGTTTTATGAAGCCAAGCATACATACATCTATAGTGGAATTATTGAAGTACCGTATATATTTGTATGGCTCTCCAATTATTAGTCTGATGCACAGTGCACAAAGTCCATTATGAATTTTTATCTTCTCTGTCGTTTAATGGATTGTGCATTAAATGGGCATTGATGCATGAATCACCAAGATTCTAAAATTTTATTGTAAAAAGCTTAATGTTAGCTGAGAATGGGAGGAAATAGTGTGTGCGGTAAACAACAATAAGTAATAGTGTATTGATCTAGGATATTTATGCAACTGCATTATTTTCATGTACGTTACATGAAGGCCTTCCTGTCTGTGAAAGTTTGAAACATGCATTATTTGTGTTCAATAAATTTCTCAACACATTGCATACTGGAACTGGGTTGTCCCTGTATTAAACCTATGGGAATTCGAGAATTCAGTAGTTAATGGGTTAATTACATATGGAGTGGTGTAGGACCTCAGCAGTCATTTCTGTGTACACAGTGAATTTGCATCCCACCGCTGCCACCATGTTGTAAATTTATAAGTGGAAAATATCCATGAAATAATAATAATGATAATGATAATGAAAATGATAAGTATATTGATAATAATAATAGTAATGATAAAAATGATAAGAGTGTGTTGGCTCAGTAGGCAGAGTGTCCGCCTCACAATCGGGAGGTCGTGGGTTCGAACCCCGGCCACGTCATACCAAAAGACATTAAAAGATGGGAGTTGCTGCTACCTTCTTTGGCGTTCAAGAATGGAAAAGGATAGAGCAACGTTGATCTGGCGCTGCTGTGTGGCTGCCAGGCCCACCGTCAATATGGGCAAAAAGAATTTCCATTTTCGGACAATAAAATTTGGAGATTTAAAAAAAAACTAATAATGATAATAACACACTGTAATAAATTCTCCCAATCCCATAGTAAAGAAAGAGTACTTTGGTAAGTACAGCTGTGATATTGATTTCTGTTGCTGGAAACTTCATTCTGGCAAAAGGGAAGTTTTCTCTGCTTAATCTATATTGTGTTCTTGCAGGTTGAGTATTAAAATGGGATTCTTCAGATAAAATGTTAGTAATGAATAATCAAGGTCACCAAAGATGTAATGTCAGGTAAGAAAATAATCATGCTTGAAGACAAGAAGGGCATTATGATTATAGGTTGATTGATTGAATGCATGCTGTGATGCAATTAGATCTGGGCCCTGTTGCATAAAACTTACCATTGATAGTAACTTTACCATCAATTGTACATGTATGTAACTTCCATGGAAATCTTGAATTTGATTGGCTGTTTAGCAATTTTACCATGGTGCAATTGATGGCAGAGTTACATGTACCATTAGTGGTAAGTTTTATGCAATGGGGCCCTGGGAGTAAGTGCCCCAACACCTATGTCTCTAATATCAGTATCGATAGATAATACCAAAGCTCTAATATAAGCTTTGTGCGAATTAAGATACTCATAATTACCAATTTTGTATCATGATGTTTTTAAAATGTATTTTCATATCTCTCATGCAGAAGATTACATACTTCTGTTGGTGAGTAGAGCAGGATAGTCTTTCAATTCAGGCAGTGATATTTCTAATACTACGTTAACATCTTATGAAGATAAGTTTTTATAACGATGAAAATATTCAATACATGTAGATTGTCAGTTTGATATCTAGTATTGTGATGTTTTTGTTGTAATACAGACTAAAGATCAGGAATTTTATTTCTTCAAGGATTAGGTTTTACAGGAACCTTTTCCATGGGGGGGGGGCACTATGAGGAAATATCTTTCGCTCAAGATGCAAGAAGCATTTGTGAACATGCCTTGGAAAAATTTGGATGTAACTTACCAACAGTATTGAAACTCATCACCTGAAATTATCCATTATGCCTTTTCAAGCAAAGATTACATACCTGATCCTGCATGTATCATCCAATCATTTTGATATCTTACCAAATGATTTTCAAGAGATTATACACAGTCAGGAATAATAATGATAATAATGAATGTTGATTATATTGTGCATATCACTTATATGAAAGTCCTTAAATGCGCTTAAAGAAAATGTATACAGAGATAGGTCAGAATAGAAAACATGCTTGGTACATGGAGATGTAGTTTACCAACTGTATTGAAACTTACATGTATCATGAAATTGTCTGTGCCTTTCCAAGCAAAGATTACATATCATACATAAGAATGACACTAATGATTTTGCACAAAACACACTTGAATACATGGATACAAGCTAAGGTCTCTCTTCACATTCAGGATGAGGGGATGGGATGCATGTACATGTATACAGGCAGAATTATGCATTTTCCCACTAAGCTATGCAATGCCAAAATGTATCAGAGCATGGATGATGGGAGGTGAAATCTGATGATGTTGGGATCATGCTGTCATTCAGTCATCACGATGTGAGGAGATCTTGGATGATAGATGTTGGCTGGGGAGGGAGACGATGAAAGAGGAGAGAAGAGGAGAGAGGGGGAAGGGGGGGGGGGGGGGGGGGGAGGAGGAGGGAAGGGAGGGGAGGAGTGGGGGAACAGAATAGAGGAAGTGTATGTGTGTGTGTGTGTGAGACAGAGAGAGACAGAGAGAGAGATGGACCTCGGCAGTGAAACAATTTTTAAGATTAGTCATGAAGATGGAGAAATTTCTAGCAAAAGAGAAATGAAGAAAGAGATGCTTGAACAGGAATACATTGTTAATCATGAGAGAAAGAATGAGACAGAAAGATAATGAGAGATGGAGACAGCGATAGAAAGGGGAGCGAGAGAGAAGAAGAGAGAGGAAGAGAGAGAAAAGAAGAGAAATCAGACAGAAAATACTTGTGGTTCACACAGTGATGTATGACTGTAATCACTTTGAGATTCACTGAGATGGAACTCCTTTCTTCCCTTTAAAAAAAAAGAAAACGATAAGTACAATGTAAATTACATTCAATTAGAAGCACATATTACATGTCACTGCTTCCATTTCTGTTAAATGTCACCAGCAAAATCCACCCGTAATGATGCTGGATGCTGAATAAAGAATGATCAACGTGATGTACGCGAACTCTACAGTGGAACGAGGCATATGATTCCTCATGCCTGTACTTAACATGTTACAGCATGAGAGTATGCTTGGATTGAATAACAGTCACGTAGGCCGACAGGTAATTGCGATGCAGAGTTAAGGCCTGGGCGCATGGCAGATGATAACATCAATCCGTCTCTCCCTGGTGAGCCTAAAGGCCCCTTTTTATTACAGGAAAGTGCATGTGAACGGAGACATTGTGTATGTGAGTTTATGGGTGTAAATAACATTGTGCATTAATTGTGAGAGAAACATGGGAAAGTTAAATACATGTACATGTAAATGTACTGTACACACATCTTCGTGGAATGATCTGTGTTTCCTTTGCTTTTACATTTTTAAATCTCATTCCTCCCACAGATGTACATGTACATGTCAGTTGAAATGCTATACAGAAATTGCAATAGAAAATAGTAGGTGCGACATGTACATGTACGTGTACATTAGAAAAGCATTATTTCCCATTCAATCATTCAGTTTACTCTTTGTCCCTAATTCACAAAAGAGGTTTAAATTTAAACCATGGTCTAAATCTCCAAAAGAGTAAAATGCGCATGTCCTCTTGTCCACTGGGCGGGTGGCAGTGCGCTTGCATACGCGTTTTTGTGCTTTTTTACCCTTATTCACACTGAACATACATGTGAACCATGGTTTCAATATGAATTTATTCTCTTAATTCCAGTGTTTGAATTTTAATATGCTTTGGCTTAGTCCTTGGATAATTTTTTTAGTCTTGAGAATATGTTTATTTCACCTGGTTGCTTAACCCATTTGTGACAGAGGGTCCACATTTTGTGGTTTGGTCTAATAACTTTTGATGCAGAGCCCTGAATATTATACCAAATACATGAGCAGAAAGAGCAAAAAAATCTACACATATTGTTCCCATTTTTGTTGCATCAATATTTGTTGTTTGATGCTGAAATTTTTTTAAAGGAAAATAAGCGTTAAAATCCTTAAATTGGCAACGCGATGAAATGTTAAAATTACTGTTTTTCCCTGCAAACTGGCAACTTTATGACTTCTCATCATACATTCTGTCAATTTATATTTATTTCAGATACAAGAAAAATGTAGCAATAAAAGAAAAATGTTGGTGTTGCCAATTTGAAGAATAAAAGCTGATCAAATTAGGCTTTAAATAATTCCTGTCACGAATGGGTTAAAAAAATGTTTACATTTGTTTGTAGATACATTGTGTACATGTAACAATACATGAATATACATGTACATGTAAGATGGACCTACACAATGTACATGAAAGACTTTGTTCCCTATCCAAGGTCTTATGAAATGGCACTATGTGCTTATGGTTTCTAGGTTATTTTGAACTCCGGACCTCCTGGTTATGAGGTCAGTGCTTGACCACTGAGCTGTTATCCCTCTTCAACATGTTCACATCTTCAGAAGAAAGCACATTCTTAATAGCGTCCTGGTAGGATTTAGTCTTTACCCGTAGACACTAATTTGACACAAAATATGCATTAAGTGAAACTTAAATCATCTACATTTGTGTGATGGCAGCCAGAACTGGGTGTTTGCTAGCCAGTCTACATCTTGCATACATGTACATGTAGTTCAGATGCAGTGTTACACAGGGTTCTCACTAGAAAAAAATCCACACACGGTTCCCACTCTGCGCAAAGCGTGGAAGTTATGGACTTTTTACGGAATAAAACCTAAAGTTAGGTGTGGCGGCAGTATATGCTGTAGTAAAAGGATGAAAAATAAGCAGGAGTTGTCTACTAATGGCATAAAAGTGAAAATACATTGCCAAAAAGCAAAACAATCTGTGACATTTATCATTATTGTTAGGAATATATACTCCAATATTTTTTACCCTTGTTGCTACGCATGGTGCAGCAATTTCACACATGGTTCTTCCTTGTCTGAAATCCTTTATGCATGGTACTGGAACCATGGGTGTTATGTACTGGCGAGAACCATGGTGTTACATGTTGTGATTTGTGCAGTAATTGTACATGTACTTTCAATTCATGATGGAGTGAGACTATGAGAGATTCTTTTTTCAAGTCATTTTTGTTGAGAGTACCTTTCTTTTGTATGTGTGAATGGGACTAAATGGCTTCTGTGCATACATACGTGGGATCATGGTTCTCGCCAGTACATAACACCCATGGTTCCAATACCATGCGTCAAGGGTTTCAGACAAGGAAGAACCATGTGTGAAATTGCTGCACCATGCTTGGCAACAAGGGTAAAAAAATATTGGAGTATTTATTCCTAACAATAATGATAAATGTCACAGATTGTTTTGCTTTTTGGCAATGTATTTTTACTTTTATGCCATTAGTAGACAACTCCTGCTTACCAAGAAGTATTTTTCATCCTTTTACTATAGCATATACTGCCGCCACACCTAACTTTAGGTGTTATTCCGTAAAACTTACGAAACTTCCACGCTTTGCGCAGAGTGGGAACCGTGTGAGGATTTTTTTCTAGTGAGAACCCTGCGTGGGATGCTTTGCAATTTGCATGTTGCATAAGGTAGCCAATAGCAACATACATCTAGCAAGACTACAAATATATCCTCTATTGTGAAGACTGTTTTAGTCTACCAGTGTACTGGTCAATGAAATGTTTCTTCTCAATTGATTACTTGTCCTGTAGATGTGTTCTCTATTGAGGCATGTCGGCATGCATGAGAGAAACAGTTTTTCACCTCAAACTATTCCTAGCATGTTTGGGAGCATTCCTTAACCAGCATGCCTTCTAGAAGCCGGCGCCTCTGATGCCATCTCGTGCTGTGCTCAATGGAGTCGATGGTTTTGATGGTTTGTCCCACGCTGAGAAAAAGGATGCAGGGAATTGAGCAAATGTTACTCCAGAGGTCAAACAAAGGATGATGATGATGAAAGAGATAAGATAACGGGGGATTTGGTATCAGGGATAATGATGATGATGATGATGATGGTGGTGGTGATGATGGAGATGGTGATGATGATGATGATGGTGATGAAGGTGATGGGGATGATGATGATGATGCTCCTGCTGACATTTCTGATGATTTTTATGATTAATGAGGATCATTATCAGTGATGTCATCTTTAATGTACATGTATATTAGTAAATGAATTTAGTATCAGTTCTTAATATTGTACCTTACACGTATTGTAATGATGAGAAAAAGGCTAGTGCTGATGCACCATTTCCAAGAAAAAAAGGAAAACTTCACTGAAATTGTCCATGTGTGATGGATGATGCTGAGAGGGAAGACATTCTAGTGATACTTGTGATGGTGATGTTGGAATATTAGGACAATGCTTGTGGCTCCCTCTTGTTGTGATCTGAAGAGAAACCATGGATGGATAATGGTTTTGTTGATGGTGATGAAGATGATGGTAATGGTGGTGGGGGTGGTGGTGATGATACTGAGGATGATCATGATGATAGTGCTGATGGTGATGATAGTGGTGGTAGTGGTGTTTGGTGGTGCCGGTGGTGGTGGTGGTGGTGATGATGATGATATTGATGATAGTGATTACGGTAATGATGTTCATGATAGTGAATGATAATAATAATGATGATGGTGGTGGTTGTAGTGGTGTTTGGTGGTGGTGGTGGGTATGCTGTTGGTGATGGTGACGATATTGATGATGATGATGATAGTGCTTATGGTGATGATGATGGTGGTAGTGATGTATGGTTGTG
>CM057165.1:19463742-19579510 GCA_029962745.1 Echinometra lucunter | reverse complement strand
GTAATGATAGAGACAGCAGAGCATTGATGACTGTGAAATACATGTAGCACTTGGTAAAGAGTTGGAGGTACATGTACCGGTACATCCATGCAGAAAATAAGATGTAAGTATTTTTCTAGCCTAACATAGTTTACATGTACATCAGCATGCACGGAACTTATGTGAAGATAGTATGGCATTAGTAATTCTCTGTTGGTTGAGACCAGCCTTCTCAGCCTTGACACACATTCATGGCCTGATATACTGTATATGTAAGGGTGATGTTTTTGGTCTAAAGTTCCTAATCAGAACTCTGAACAGCAAACGGGTGGTCAAGATTTGGTCATTTGGTAGGTCTCTCCAACAGCTCGAGCTTGAAGACTAGCTGGCTATTTCTGATCCCATGAATTAGCCCGATCAAAGAATAGTGAGCTACAGGGCAATTCCACGACATTTGGGACACAGAGCTCAAAATTTGAAGTCGCACTGTGCCCTGTTAATTCCACATAAAAATCTAAAATTACAGAGTCTTTTTGTTAGAAATAAACATTTAAGATAAAACTATTTGCAATTCGACCTTCTTTCGGAGAATAACATAAAAAAAAAGACTGCACATATGAGACTATGGTCGGGGAAATGTGCTTTAAATGCCTCTTATTCTTATATTTAGTGGTTTTTCTCAGATCTTTTTTTATCTAATTGATTTTAATGGATTACTTTAACAGATTTTAGGTAGTTAATGAATGACACACTAATGGAAATGTGCAAAACCTACGTTAAATTTAAGCGTAACGTCAGTTGCGTAATGTTAGTTACGTAACGTCAAGTTACCAACATGTCTTCAGTAAATTTTTCATGGCACTAAAACAAACTATTCAAATTGCTCATTATTTTGCACATCTCTTCCCAGAAACCTAGATGTAATGTCAAATGAATTACATCATCCTTACAAGTCTGAGACATGAGATATATAAATTTGATTCTACACCATTATTTTCCATGCCCTTTTTGCATAACGTCAGTTACCAACACATTTTTTCTTGCTGTGTGATAAGAAATGAAGTTTGAGATAAAAACTGTCCATGTGTTTCTTCCCTATTATTAACTTATTTATCTATAGTGATTAAAAGCCGAGGCAAGCGTCATTCACAAAACTACAATGTAAAGAATACTACTAGATCTCTATCTTGGTAACTCAGTTACCGTGGAATTGCCCTACAGTGTAATTCCCAGATGAAGATGGAATTAGCAGCTATTCTGCTTGAAAAGATATCCACTCAAAACTTGGACTTATTTGCAGAATAGCCAGCAAATTCATGAAATCCACCATTTTCATGTGTCTTCATCAGCAGAGTAGCCAAACCCTCAATCTAAACAATTCAGGCCTCAAAATCATTAAAGCATTCCATCTTGCTCGGAATTTTAGGCTATTTCTGCCTGTACTCTGTGGTCAGTCTGGAGACCAAAATAATTATTCCAATTCTAGGTGTTGTTTTTATTTTGTTTACTGGCCAAATCTACGGAGATGATGATATTAGATTTCAGAAATGCCATAAATATTGTAGCATTAACATCATACATGATACAACTTTAATACTGAGATGCCTGTACAAGGTGTTCAGAAAGAAACCCCTTATTTGAAGTAAATCTATAGTGCTGTAGAAACTTGATTAGGTTTTTAAGGTATTTGAGAAATATTACAATTGTACGTGCTGTCAGTGCAACTCAAATTACAGACAGGGCTAAAGAGTTAGAGGGCTTAGTGTATCCATGGATATACTATCAACACTCCCTTATAATACCCATAAGTACATTCAGACAACAGAATTTCAGAATAAAACACAGGTGCGATATTCGTTGGACTCCTGTTATTTTTTTAAAACTGGTTCCCAAGAATGGTGTTGATTTAGATCCCTGAATCTTGAGGACTCAGATTGGCTTGTCGATTAGATATTTTGTATTTGATAAGAACACCTCAAATCATAACTTGACTGTTCTTAATGTGAAGTCTTTTGTTTTATTCAAGTATCTTGGTCAGCTAGTGGCCACTAAGATTTATTTTGTGACACTCTGTACCACCCAATTACCATAGCTGTCTTATGTGAGATGATATTTATCAATCCCCTAATCAGCCAGTCAGATTTCATCCCCAGTGATGTAGATTTCAGATAGCAGGCATTCCTACGGAATCAAGTTCACCAGACGGGATGCGGTCCGGTCCTTCCTCCAGTGATGAAGGAACTGTAAACTTGATGTCTGCAGTTTTGTTTATTGAGCCATACATGTAGCCACTTGGGCTCAAACTTGATCTGTGTGTCACCTTTCAAAATGAGAGAAAATATTGGGAATGCTGTATGATTGGGGGGGGGGGGGGCAGAAACTACATACTTTGTTTTCAGTGCTGAAAAGTTACAGAATTCAGCTGTTTATGTGAATTTCTCTTACATATCTTTATTCTACATATTCTAAAGTTAACTTGTGAAATTTGTCAGTGAAGTATATTTTCAAGTCGATATCCGTGCAAAGTTTGTTGGGCAGAATGAAAGGGTGCCAAAGCTATGCATGTGCAGTAAATGAATGCAAATGTCCATTTTGAAAATGACTGGTGTGAATTTCACCTCAATTTCGAACTAATGACAATTATGACCTATGAAATACAGAAAAATTACTTATCCTCCTTCTAGGATATTTGAATTATGTCAACAGGCAAATCATTGCACAGAAAATTTAACCAGAATATAAACAGAACTCTTTTATGTAAGTAGTACTATTTTGAATAGTGGACTGCATCAAAATTTAATCATGACCTTAATGTAAAAATCTTTTTCGATAGGAAAACTACTGGTAGAACCTATGTATTACAAATGCAAAAGAAGATACCTACCAGTAAGCATTGTCTTATACATATGTCTGCAAGATTGCCTTGGAATAAACAGGCTTTCATTATGTGACTAAAACAAGGTATTTTCAAAGCTTGCACCACCTTCATTTTTGCTTGTACAAAGTCTGTGGTATACCACTGCGTTAAATCTTTCAGAATTGGTACTTTGATTGACTTGTCATGTTTGATAGATAGACTGATAACTCTCAGGTGGATTGAAGCGACATTGCATTCCAGGATCTGTGGCAGGGTTCAACGTTAATGCAATCTCACCCCCTCCCCCCCCCCCCCAAGAATATAAACCCAGATTACCAGTAGCAAATTTAAAAGTTTGAACCAAAGGGAAATATTAAATATATATGAAATATGTGAAGCCTAGTCCAAGGGCAAACTGAAGGTGGGGGACATACAATTTGGGGTGGTCCCCCAAAGAGGATCTTTTTTTTGAGAGGGGGGGGGGGGGGGGGGGTAGAGACAACTGAAAAAAGCTTAGGACCTTCAGGCCTTAAATTTCGATATTTTTCGGGCAAGGCCACTTTTTCATAGGGCACATTTTTACATTACAGCACAAATGGGAAAAATAAAAAAGACACAATAAATCTCCAGGGCCAATGAGAGGGGCATCAAGGCCAGTCAACAGGGCATCCACGGCCATGGCCTTCGATGGCCTTGGATTAATTTAAGCCATGGACCTTTTTTTTTTGCTTGTCAGTGAATTTTTGGGGTAAAAGGAGACACTCATCGGAAATTTCTAACGTGCGCTCCTGCCAGCTTTCAGGACATATTTCCGCCCATGACTGCAGGTACATGTACATGTATTAACGCTTGCAGTACTAAGGACAAAGCATGAACACTGCACAAACGGGAAGTGAAGGTTCTGCTGTAGCTTTATTCTGATCTGAGAAATTGAAAAAAAAAATATGGCTCAGTAGCTATTACATGCTTTTCACTTGCTACGGATGGGTGACGTGTTACCTTGACAAGTACCTCATGATCACAGCAGATATGCATGGTTATATAAACGGTATACATCCCCCCAAATTGATGTCTAGTCCTGTTATGAGCAGTATTATTGTTCAGCCTTGTATAAGGGCAAAACACCTTTAGGACAACAAATTTTCATTTATTTTTTTAGAAGTTCAAGTGCCTAACATTTAATTGAACTCATCTATTGGTCATGGATTGTAAAAATTTCTGCTCTAGCTTGTACTGAAATAAACATGTCAATTCTAATTCTTGTGAAGGATTTTGCTGCTTATGGCCAGACTGCTTTGTCAGGGCTTATTCTACTATTGAACCTGTTTGTACAATGTTTGAGGTGTACCACTGCATTAAACCTCTCAGACTTCCACCTTGATTGACTTGTCATGTTTGATAGATGGGTTGATAACTCATGGGTGACAGGCCGAGATTTGTTAGGCTGATCAAAGCAATCACGGAAAGCACAAAGCATGTCACCAGCAGGCCCGTTCTCATGAGCCTGAATTTTGGAAAGTAGCTCGCTAATTGTCATGCTGGAAAATTAGCCCTGTGATTGGGATAATGATAAATATTTGAAAAGTGGTTGGAGTGCTTGACAGGCACTTGAAGATTTGTTGATCTGATAAGACCAATCACTCACTGAAAGCTCCAACCTTGTTGCCAAGAGGCTGTTCTCATTAGCCCAAAATTTTAGAAATAATTAGCTAATTCTAATCCAGCTAAATTTCCCATTTATGACTTGTTTGAGCTAATTGGCAGCATGGTTGCAAGTAGTTGACTATACTGTCTATAGCATCACCAGAATCCTGTTCTCATAATAGCCCAAGTTTTCTAAGTAACCTGCTAATTCTCATGCAATTGAGGACTGACTGGAGAAAATTCATAGTAAGCCTTCAATAGCATTCGTTTTTTCATTTTTTGTTTTCCAGACATTTATGATTTTAAAGGTGGTGCTGACTCACTGCCGAGGCATGATGTTTTCGGGTCGCCCGTCTGTCTAGTTATTGTTTTTTAAAGGGTAAGTCCACCCTAGAAGTTTCACTTTCAGTAAAAGGGGATAAATTTGAACAGCATTTTAAAAAAGAAATGAGCAAAATCGGTCAAAGAATAAGAAAATTACACTCATTTATATTTTCTAGTAAACTACTCTTGGCTCTGCAAATTGGCAACACTGATGACATCATATGCGAGCAGGTCTCCATTCACTTTGTACATGAAATTTCACATTTTCTCAATTTTCTTGGAAGTTACACTTTTTCTTACCCCATAGCCAAAGTATGTTATGTAAAAAGCAATTCTTCTGAACATACATTTGATTATTGATCAAATTTATCTCCTTTTATTGAAACAGTGAAACTTCTAGGATGGACTTAACCATTAATTCTGGATACCAAATAATTCATAACAGTTTGAGCAAAAGTATACTGAATATAAGCGGAGGCATGTGGGAGATGCAGTCGCATTCATCTTATTCTTTTATAACATGCTTGTCATTCACTTTTGCACTGGTAATAAATCTAAAGAATTTGAGATTGCCACTTCTAAACAGAGAGAAATGTACGTTTGAAAACTTGGTTTCTGAATTCACATGAATGCAACCAATGATATACAGTGTACTCTGGAGCTCTGGCTGGAGCAAGCAGGGATTGCTGAACTAGAGCTAATGGAAACAAGGAACATCATACTCCAACTTTTCCTTGAGAAGGGCTAATTGGTCTAATATTTAAAGCTCCAGCTTGTAAAAAATGCTAATGGAAATGCACCTGATGAGCACAAAGCTCGTCACCAGACGGGTTCGCCTGAAAGCAGGCAGTCGACAATCTCATTATCACGCTTGACTAGTATGGAAATCGCTTTGACAGGGGATGCCCAAGGTTTATCCTTGGGCAACCAAACTACAATGTTGTGTAAGTAAATTTGTCAATGTTCTAATTTTTCTGTTTTGTTTTAAAGTGATTACACAATGGTAAACATTTTTTTGATATATGATCGAGAATAGAATTCTAAGAAGAATAACATGAAAAATTTGATGATTTTCAATCGAAATCAATGCATTTTGGATAATTTTCTCATAAAAAGTCAAGAGTTGACCAAAAAATTTGAGGATGAGGTATGACGTAAAAGTGGGTACCCAGCTTCGTGCATTGCAGTTGTGCTGCGCGCTAGACTGTACAATATGTACCTTGCGCGCATTTTGCTAGAAGTGCACGACAAGGTACCCACTTTGACGTTATTTTGACGTAAAAGTGGGTACCCAGTTGAAACTGGGTCACAGCTGAGGGGTCAAAAATATCCTGAAATCTTACCACATTTGAGGGTTTTCTTGTTTGGGTCTGTTAAAAAGAAAAAAAAAAAAAAAAAAAAAACGACCCAATTTTTTTGCATTTTATGGTCGGTCGATTGAGGGCAACATAACCAATTTTTTTTTTTTTTTTTTTTGCCTAAATTTATGTCTCTGTCCATTCTACTAATCCAAGGCTTGACACTAACAGGTGCCTACCCTGTAAAAAGTTACTGTAGAATTTACAGTAAATTACTGGCAGCAGAATTGCCAGTAATTTACTGTGTATATATATATATATATATATATATTTTTTTTTTTTTTCTTTACAGTGTTGTACTGTTTATCCTATGGAAAAACTGTGAACAGCAGTGAAATAGAGTATTTAACTATGAATGATAAAGTATTTTGCTGTATCATTTATGGAATTTAAAGTAAATTACTGGCAACTCTGCTGCCAGTAATTTGCTGGAAATTCCTACAGCATTTTTTTTTTTTTTTTTACAATGTAGGACACATGCACCTCCCAAATTTGGGCCCGGACCCCCTAAATTCAGTAGTTTTAACACAGGGCTCCAATGCAAGATGAGCCCAAAATTTCAATGTGGCCCTCCTAACCCCCCTTCCCCCCCCCCCCCCACAAATTAGTGTAAGGTCCTGACTAATCTCTACATGGTATATCACATTTGCAAATGAACTTGGAGAGATTTACAAATGTACATTACATATTCCAGTCATACTTGTTACAGGTATAGAAGTTTTAGAAAACTTTCATTTGTCCATCTTACTGGTATTCTGTTTCATTTTATCAGTCACTATTCAGGTGTACTGGTAGTAATCTTCATTGATTCTTTGTCATCTATTAGTTTTGTGTTGAGCAACACACTCTGGAAATCAATAAATACCTCTTCATGAACTTCCCCATTGCAAGAAATGCCTTACTTTCTTAATGCCGCTTTTGAGAAACTCCTTCAAATTTATTGCAATAACAAAGTGCATGAGTACATGTATATTTGAAAAAAAGACATAGGAGGCAGGGGGCAAAGGCAGAATTTGTCCCCAACATATTTTGATGATTAAGTGGGGGGGGGGGGGAGGATGTGGCCATAATTCTTGGTCATCTGTTATAACTCAATAAGTAAGATAGCTCTTAGAAATTTCATATTCTTGAATTAGAATGTTTATGATAATAGTAATTCCTACCATAATTAGTTTATATCATGAATTTATCTTTATGTGTTGTTATGGAGGGAAAAAAATTTAGAGGAGAGTGGCAAGAGTGGGATATGTTCAGCTTACTTCCAAATATCAGAAGGAAACATTGGATTTTTTCCTGAAATGTGTCAAGATGTGTTTTAAAAATGTCTACAAAGTGTCTACAAGATTACTACCAGTACACCTGAATAGTGACTATCACAGTTTTGGTCAATTTTCTTGCCTTGCATCATTTTCAACTGATATGTTTTGCTTCTCAATTGAGGTCTAGATATGCCACTGGTAAAGTGATGTTTGTTGTATTGGCTCAAAGGCATACCAGGGAGTTCCTTTTGGGTGTTCAAGTTATTCTTTCTTCTCAGTACAGCTTCAATACCACAACAAGTTGAGGTTAATTGGTTTTCTCACCTAACAAATACAAGTTGATTGTGAGTGTGTAAACAAACGAGAAGTATTTTTCAAGACTTTATGCAGTTGCAAGAAAGTGCAAGTGTCCAAAGCTTGTAATTGTCCAAAAAATGATGGATCATATCAAAGCAGTTATGAAAGATTTGATTGAGAGAGCAAAGAAATAAACAAGTACATATACATGTATTTGGAAACTCATGCACCAAAACCATTTTGCTGAAGAGGACAAAACTGAGGAATGCAATGTATGTAAAACTACATTTTTAGAAGAGGACAAAACTGAGGAATGCAATGTATGTAAAACTACATTTTTAGAAGAGGACAAAACTGAGGAATGCAATGTATGTAAAACTACATTTTTTAGAAAGGTACAATGTATTTCCATTTAAAAAAGAAAGAAAGAAAAGCATTTGCATAGCTTGTATTGAAAAACTAATGTCATGGAACAAGCAAAGTATTTTTTGTTTTTGTTTCCATTTTTAAAAGAACTTTAAAAAAGAGATGATTTTAACAGTTTGTATTTTGTGGCACGAAAGTAATGTAATCAATTTTGACCGTACTAAAAATTTGTAAAAGTTTGTAGTTGACACACTTAACTGTTGACAACTGAATTCTTAAATTTGCATCTATAGGGTTATACGTAGGAACTATTCAGAGTGGTTAACTTCTTGTATAGTACATGCCCCTTCCTGAGCTAACATACTTAAGACATAAAGTAATGAGGTATATCTTCTGGTACAATACATGCCCCTTCTTGACCTATAATACTCTTAAAGACATTGGTTAACATTGTTATGATTTTTAAAAATCTTGTTTTGTTACTTGAAAATGGGATAAACAGGGGTTATAGTGTAAAAATACCAGTCTGAAAGTTTCAAAGTATAATATCCACAGGAAGTATTTTTAAATATAAAAAATGTGAACCAATGCTTGAAAAATACACGAGAGTCGGTTACACAGAATAGACATAAGGAGTATGCACGCGCGTATGACTCGCCTTACCGTATTGTGTGTATTGGCGTATCACGCAGGGGGAGGCACATAACGGCATTTTCAAATTCAAGCAAAGTGGTCCTCTTAGTGATTGTCTCATGAAACGAAGGATAATAAAATCGCCGTTTGTGTTTAAATACACTTTTTCATTCCAAATTATGGTTGGTTTCAGGGTTTTTGAGTACAAATACAAGTACTCAAACACATGTTTCATCTGAGTAGCTGATTTTTTAAATCAGCTACTCACACAGTTAGCCAATGCCTTTAAGTAAGAGGTATATCTTCTGGTACAATACATGCCCCTTCTTGACCTATAACACTCTTAAGACATCGCTTTTAAAAGTGAACAGTGGTACAATACATGTACAATGTACATGCCCCTTTTGGACCTAAAATACTTATAAATGACATTACTGTAATAAACAAGAGGTGCATGACATTTGGTAAAATCTGTGCCCCTTTCTGACCTAACACAAGTCATGTAAAGACATATTACTTAAAGAGATGCATGCACATCTTCTGGTACAGTACATGACCCCTCTTGAGCAAACACACTTAAAGACATCCCTTAAGTGTCTGAGGTACATCTGCCTGTACAGTACGTGCCCCCTCCTGACCGGACACCCTTTCATTGTCAGACATTTCATGAAGTGTACGAGGTACATGTACTTGTACAATAACTGAGCACTCTAGAGAGACACATCACAATACTTTGCAATAGATGTCCCCAGTTTTGAGCTGAATAGGGCCATTATTGACCCAGTGTTAATCCCATTTGCACTCTCCTGTCACTGTCCTCATCCCCTTCTACAACAAAAGAGGCACCTTAGTCTGTCTTACCAGACCTGGGCTATGTTTTCATAAAACTTGTTATCAATAACAAGCTGCATTAACTGTTATAAGCTACTGAAATCCTTGCATCGGATTGGCTGAGAGTGAATTTATCATAGAAATGTGGCAGTTGGTACTGATAAGTTTTATTAAACGGGGCCCTGATCAAGCCCATGCTTGTCATTGAGTGGATTTTTTTTTTTATACATACTGTACCTTTCTAAATTTTTACCATTGTGGTTTGTAGCATAAGATTTTACTGTCCATACAGCTTATTTTGAATATTTCAGCAGGATTAGCATCTCTACAATATACTCTGTCTTGAGCCCTTGTCATTTCTTACCAATGGGTCAGGGGGAGGGGGTGTCATTAACTGTTGAACACTAATCCTGAGATAACTCGGGCTAGTGTCTATGAAAAAGGTGTGTTAAGGCCCCATCACATATTAGCGAATAGAGCTAACGAATGCCTAGTGAACAGCTACATGGAAAAGTCCAGATACGCTCAAATACGCTCAAATTCTTTGCCACAAGAGGGTTCCAAATTTTTGAACATGTCCAAAATAGAAAATCGGCTCCAGTGTATCTGTGCGAACACATACAAACAGCTAATGAATACCACATAAGTCAAACATGTCACGAATGAATGGCAACGAACACGAACTCATGTCCAAATTTTTGAATGCGTTAGGCATTTGTTGGCTCGATTTGCTAATATGTGATGGGGCCTTTATACTGAACTCAAATCATGCGGTCGATCCTTAGTGTAAGCAGGCACAGAATGGTAGGCACTTGATCGAAGAATATCTATCATACTTTAACTATTTCGTCAACGGAATAAACGCCATTGTCATCAATTTCATAACGACAAAAAAATTTCCAGCGTCATGGGGATTTGAACCCTTGACTAGCATGACTAATAATATATCGAGCTCTGGCAATGGCTTTAACCACTGCGCCACGAGCAGTTGACGGTGCACTTTATTCATTTATACCCGGATTCATTTCTAGTCTTAACTTCTCAGATGTGATTATTTTGTAAATTTTGTGCGTGCTTACACTAAGGATAGACCACTCATGCTCAATTGGTTAACATTCTCCATCTCATTCTGTTTCCAACTCCGAGGGGAGGGGGGGGGGGGGGGTTCATCAAGTGTCTTGTCAGTGATTTTTACTGACAAATTTACTCTTAGCCAATCAGATGCAAGGATTTCAGTAGCTTACAATAGTTAAAATAATCACTGAAAAGACACTTGATGAAACGCTCCCTAGATCAACCTTTTTTTACACTCTGTGGATGGTAAATTGTCTGCTCCAAACTCGATTTGGATAGAATAACAAGAAAATTCAATTTGTCTTGTGTTACATTTAGCAGTGGGAGGAGATGAGAAATGATATCTCAAATTTATCAAAGTCAACTCCAATGCCAGATGTGTATGTTTTTAAAGAATACATTTATGTGTTGTAGACCTTATGAGATTACTTCTTTGAATACAATTGGGAACCTCAAATCCTTTTAATTTGATAAATTTGACTGTCAAGGATATTTGACATGCCTTGATAGGAGACGGCACTGGTTTAATATCAAATGCATGCATTAATAATTCATGTAATTGATTGAATTTTGTCCTTAAAGGAAAACAAAAAGAAGGTGGGGGCGGGGGAGCATGTAATATCTTCATTATCCCAATGGAATGTCTGTCATTTTATTGATGCACATTGAATTTCACTCGACCTCCTCCCCTACCAAACCATTCTCCAAATAATATTTACAAATGGTGGCCTTGGTTCATCAAGGGTCCACAATACTCACTTCAGATACTGTAGGGTCTGCAAACAAAGACTAGAAAATACAGTTGGATGCAATCATTTTCAGTCCGTCTCGTTCAGTTGGCTTTCTATTCGAAATGCAACAGTATGCTTCAGTCAGTGGGATTGCCCTGTCCCAAGGTGAACGCATCTTCATTTCATCTCTTGCTATCTCTCTCATAAATACAAGAGAAAGTTGACTGAACATTTTGGATTACAACTGTGACTGATTAGATGTTTGCACATTCTGTTAAGGCCTACACTAACATGTGAGTATCATCCCTCCAACAGTCTCTAATATCATCAGCAGTAAGGTTTGTTGAGAAATATTATAGTCTCTCTCTTTCCATTTTGAGGAGAGATAGTTGACAGAGCATTTTGGATTATAAGTGTGACTGACTAGATAATGTTTCCATATCCCATCAAGGTCTGCTCTTGGATGTAAGTACTATCTCTTAAATGGCTGAGAAAAGCCTCCAATTTCATCATTAGCAGGATTGGTTGAGATTCATCCATGGTTGTGTATCACACCTGATAAAATTCTCTCTAGCCTCTGTCTCTCTTGCTCTCTCTGCTGTTTGAACAGAGATAGATGACAGAGCATTTAAGAAATCTTAGAAGTGTGACTTTCTAGATGTTTGCACATTGTATCAATGATTAAGGTCTGCTCTTTAGTTCTCTGTATTATCTCTTTAATTATTGCTCAGAAAACCCTCCAAGTTGATAAATAGCATGATTGGCTCTGATTCTCTATGGTCATTTACTGTGCCTTAGGCTTATGGAAACCTCTTTCATCTCTTTATTTCCATTTTGAAGCTACACCTAAAGAGATAGTTGACAGAGCATTTATGATTATATTAACCCATTCGTGACAGAGGTCCACATTTTGTGGTTTGGCCTAATATCTTTTGATGCAAAGCCCTAAAAATCATACCAAATACATGAGCAGAAAGAGCAAAAAATTCTACACAAACTGTACCCATTTTGGTTACATCAATATTCCTTGTTTGATGCTGAAATTTTTTTAAAGGAAAATAAGCATTAACATCCTTAAATTGGCAATGTGATAGAAAGTTTAAAATCACCATTTTCCCCTGCAAATTGGCAACTTTTTGACTTCTCATCATAATTTTTGGCAATTTATATTCATTTCAAATACATGACATTTTATAAGAAAAATGTAGCAATAAAATAAAATGTTGGTGTTGCCAATTTGAAGAATAAAAGCTGATTAAATTAGGCTTTAAATAATTCCTGTCAAGAATGGGTTAGGAAAGCTGCACTTGTTGCTGAGTGTTATCACAGTACAATTCCGTTTCACCAACACCAAGAGAAGAATTTGTCAGTGTTAGTCAGAAATGGCAGTAGATGGCAATGCAAGGTCAGACTCATTTCTTTCTGATCATGACCTAGTACGTACATGATTGCTGTGAGGTAGTGGTAGAGAAAAACAAATTGTTGGTTGAGAAAAACAAGGGCCATAACTCTGTATTAAAAGCATATGAATTAGGTCCTTCTGCTTCTCAACCAACAAAATTATGTTGTCTCAATATACAGGAATGGAAATATGCTCTTTAACTCTATTGGCTATAGATCAGGGCCCCTTTACATAAAACTTGTTATCAGTAACAACTGCCACATTTCTATGACAAATCTGCACTCAGCCAATCAGATACAAGGATTTCAGTAGCTTATAACGTTATTGCAACTTGCTAGTGATTACAAGTTTTATGAAATGGGGCCCAGAACCTGGACTGCCACATTGTTTGGTTTGTACGTGCTTGTACCAACAGTCAACAGTGGCAGCCCAGGGCTTGTGTCATTTATCCACTGAAGCTGCTGATGGGTTATAAGGAGTTAAATTGTGGATCACTTTATATTGGAGTAGAAATCCTTGTTGAAAAACTTGGAGTTCACTCTCAAATGAGTAGTTTATACCACTTCTTTGGAGTGGATTCCACTACAATTCGGAGGGATTTAGCTTAAAAATGAAGTGATCTCTATTGAATATGAATCCTCGAAGAATGGTTTTCCTCTCCGCTGCACTATTGAGTTTGAGAAGGGATTATGATAAAAGCATCTGATGAGAGATGAGAGATGAGAGCAATCACTGATACCATTTTATGTATACAGTCAGATGAGTGTTAACTCATATACTTCAACACACTGTTGACACCCTTATACATGTAGCTCTGTCAGCCATCTTTATTTTCAAACTCAGTTTTCATGGCTACATGATATATGCTACTGTAATTTTTGTAAGTTATCATTCAACGGAAATTCTGGGTATGTTTAACGGGAGGAATTGTTTTCTAGAAGTTAAAAATGGGTACTTGAGTCGCGAACACAAATCGCGCTCACAATGAGTGGTCTCTCTGGATGTTGTGTTTATCATCGCGATCTGAGTTCCCGACACCCTCGAGCCCATACCCAGCTGCAGGATGACCCGGCAGTAAAGGTCAAATCTGGCGGGCTTATTACTTTTGATCTAACCCGGAAACAGGAGTCCGAAGTTCCCAAATGGAACATGACCGAAGTTGCGTTGTGTTATTGCCACGACTTGAGTCACCAATCTTGTTCAACGGGTAATCAAATTCCCCTTTTTTGTGGAACTCAAGTCCGGTAGGCTAGTTCGGTAATCAAGTCATCGTCGTGTTTATCGAGGGTAACTGGTAAGTTAGTTCGGATCGTGGATCATTTATAAGTCCTCTGTTACTCTCATTAAACACACCTAGTGATGTAGTTTTTATGTTTATAAAATGACTAGGTGAATTAGTTGGATGAAAAAGAAGATCTGAAAAAAAAATAGAGGAAAAGTAAACAGAAGTCAAGAAAATGGGGAAAAAAGCTGAGACAAATATTCAGCAGGTCAGTTTGTATCTGGTCATGCGGATGATATATTCCTTGGTTTCCTGCCCTCACCTTCCTTTGGCATTCAAGCAAAAAATGTTTCTGGGAAAAGTTGTTTATTTTGTATGTGATTTATAGGGTGTTTTAAAGTACATGTATTTGTAGATCCATTTGAATAATGAAAAGCATGATGAGAAGATGAGAAGGAGGGGAGGGGAGGGGAGGGGAGGGAGGGGGAGAGAGAGGGGGAGGGAGGGGCATTGTTGCTTCTACACCACCTGGCTATACATGTACCTGCATTCTTCCGACCTTTCCTTCTTTCTTCCCATGGACATAAATGCCTTCCTCCATCACCACAAATCTTTCCATTCTTGTGTTTAATTCTTTAAAGAAATGCCAACCTTTTCTTGTTTGAAAACAGTTAACATTTGTGTACCTGGACGTTTTATCCACATATAGGACTAAAGGGGTTAAACTACATTTCTTTGTCAACACATGTATACTCTTTCACTGACTTGATATGCATTCTGATGTCATATCTCTCCTCTCTCTACCCATACAGATTAACGCCTTCCTCCGTCACCATCTCATCTCCTTCCCGCATCCATTCCATCCTGATGCTATCATCCGAGATGATTCTCAAGTACTGACGACTGGCAGGATGACACACTTATCTCTCTGAACTCCCCCTCCCCCGTCCGTTGTCATGACAACCGTATCTATTTCCTAGGGAGCCTCACCCCCTTATCTCTGCCCGCATCCAGATATCGGTGTTTGGATACAGTACAGCTGCATGCCAAAGCATGACATAATAGTAAGTTTCATCACGTGAATGATATCCTCATTTTAGTTGCGTGGGGCACAGTAAAGCACATGCTCTAGTCACTTTTGCTTCATAATCAATGAAATTAACGGGCTAAATTACTTAACAAATACATAACTTTATCCTTAAACTGAACACTGTCACCTAAACTCAACCCTAGCTTTAAAACAGGGAAAAAAAATATACGGGGGCTCGGGGCGAATTCGCCCCCGAAATGCCAAAAAGAGCCCTGGAAAACTAAAAAAGAGCCCCTGAAATTCTCATAGGCTCCAATGTAAACTGTAATACAATGTAGAAAATTCGGGTGAGTGAGCTCAAAAAGTAGCCCCGGAAAAAAAAAAAAAAAATTTCCCTCCTTTAAAATATTGTTAACTTAATGTAAAAACAATTGTACCTTTAATACTAATCTTTCACTATATAAAGACCGGAGCAATTGCTACTAGAGTATTCATCACAGCACTTGAGTAGACATCAATTTGAGTGTCCGTAACATTTATATATTTATTCTCTCCATCAGTATCAATTTGCAATAGGTGTAAAATAAAATGGATGGTAAACTACATTCAGTTTTCTTGAGAATTGCTACATTTTGAGTATATTTTCATGCTTTGAGAAAAAAAAGTCTACAATACCTTTTGAAGGTTTGTTTGTAAACCCAAAGGATTTTGTTAAAGTGCATTTGACAAGAGCAAGGATATTGGAATATCTGGATTTTACGCTGTATTTACTATAATCACAGGTGATTAAGTTGTGGTACATTTAACCCCTTCGTGACAGGAATTATTTAAAGCCTAATTTGATCAGCTTTTATTCTTCAAATTGGCAACACCAACATTTTTATTTTATTGCTACATTTTTCTTATAAAACGTCATGTATCTGAAATTAATATAAATTGACAGAAATTACGATGAGAAGTCAAAAAGTTGCCAATTTGCAGGGGAAAACGGTGATTTTAAACTTTCTATCACATTGCCAATTTAAGGATTTTAATGCTCATTTTCCTTTAAAAAATTTTCAGCATCAAACAACGAATATTGACGCAACCAAAATGGGTGCAGTTTGTGTAGAATTTTTTGCTCTTTCTGCTCATGTATTTCGTATGATTTTTAGGGCTTTCCATCAAAAGATATTAGACCAAGCCACAAAATGTGTACCTCTGTCATGAATGGGTTAAGTGGTTAAGCATACCTTCTTTTTGTTCATTTCCAAAGCATTTGAACACAAAAGGATGTGAATTTGCATTGTGTTGGCCACTTAAAATCTTTCAAGCACAACTGCCTCATTTCATTAGTTATGCATTTAAGACCTAATAAGGATAGGGTAATTAAACTTCTGAACTCCACATTATATTGATTATCCTTTAAGTGAGATAACTCACTTTATGGATGAGAGAGACTTAAAGTGGCACAATGGATGAGCTTTTCTGTCGATCAATTCAAAGTCGGCCAACTGGAGCAGCACGTGAAAGGACTTTATTGATCAGTGTCTGGGCCTTTTCTCTTCAATTCCTTGTAATGTTCTCTCAGTCCATACACTAATGATACGATGAAGGTCACTCAAGATGCATGTACATCTGTCTTGGTGAGTCTTGATTTCCATATTTCAATTTCGGTCTAGACTCTAGACTTTAGGTCTGGACATTCCTTCGGAGTCATTGTTGTGGTTGATTATGGTATTGAATGTAATCCTGTATGTGTTTTCAGATATATTAGATATAATTTATAAATTCATATCAGGATGCATGTGGCATCACTTTTGCAGCAGTGTATTGTTATCACAATTCTTAAACACTGATGATTAATTGAGGGTCAGCAGAAAGACTCTGCAATAAATGCAAGTCTTAGCTTCCAGATCAGACTTCCATTTATGGAAGTTCTAGACTTTTGGTTTCGACTTACCTTATGAATCCTAGCTGATGTAATTATGATGAATTACACATGTACATTCAGTTTGTGTCATTAAGTCTGTTAGATATGTGAATTTATTTCAAGGTGCATTTAACTAAATGTACATATTTATTATTCTTCATCTCCTTTTATTGACACATATGTGACAGACTCCACATTGTGTGATTCGGCCAAGTAACTTTTGATGCAAACAGGCTCCTAAAGCTCCGCCACTTTGTCCAGATCCATTAGAAGGCCGACCTGAGCATCCATCAATATTCATGATCAAAAATGAATAATTCATTTTGTAAGATGCTTCCAACAATTAGCATTTGTTTGTATGCGTTATGAAAAATTACACGCATCAGCGCAATTAATGCACAATAAATATGCAACAAATGCGCATTAAATCAAAGTGTCACAATAAAACTGATACGTGCAAAAGTTATGAATAATGCAACAGTGTTATCGATATCATGGCGATAACGAGTGCTTATGTGTTTTGTTGGCCCCTTCAAATGATCCGAAAGAGGCGGGGCCTAATGCCATTAGCGTAATGATATCCGCACGTGCTGCTTTCCGTCTAGTAAATTTATTATATGCCTATGGACGCAAAGCCTTAAAAACCGTACCAAATCATACCAAAAAAAAAAGAAAAAAAAAAAACGTACAAAGTACATGAGCAGCAAGAGCTAAAATTTCTACACATACTGTTCCCTTTCTTTATGTGTTTGGTTGCATCAATAATCATCGTTTGATGCTGAAAAGTTTTGAAGGAAAATACATGTAAGCATTAAAATTCTTAAATTGGCAATGTGATGAAAAGCTCAGTTCAAATTCACTGTTTTTTAATCAAATGGTCAACTTTTTAACCTCTCAGCACACTTTCAGTCAACTTCTTTTCATTTCAGAAACTTGAACTCTTTAAAGAAAAATAGAACAATGAAATGAAAATTTTTTTTCTTCTTTAAAGCAACAGCTTTATTTGGTTCTATCTCTGACTTTACAATATAAAAAATTTATAATGGAACATATACATATTCGTAAAAATTTAAACAATAGAATCAACAAAACATAATCATTCTGATGATAACATATAGGACATAGTATTACAATACAAGTTTATAGCAAAATAATATTTCTCCATCTGTTATAAAAACATATGAATTTGTTATTCTTAACATAGATGACTGATCAAGAGAGCGATAATATCTTAATACGCTTTTAAAGGAGTTGATTGACAATACATTATTTTGCATTTGGAGGAAAATAAGTAGTATTTGGCATGTAAGATAAGTAAATCAAATTGAATTCCGGCATTTCTATAAAATCCAAAGAAGAAATTGTTTTTACTCAGAATAACTTTCTCATCTAAAATGAAATGTTGGACATCCACAATAAACCTATCGATGATTGGGTAGTCCCAAAATAAATGTTCTGTGCTTCCTTTTGGATTTATAACAAAATGAGCATAAATCAGAAATGAAAAATAATGGTGTTGCAAATTTGAAGAAGGAAAGCTGATCAAATCAGTCTTTGAATAATTCTTGTCCTGTATGGGTTAATGGAAAACAAGACAGACCTAGACATCAAATTTCCTGGCTATACAGCATATTATGTAATGTTAAATCATGATAATGATCTGTTAAAAGCAAGAATGAATTTAATTTTATAACCACCACTTTCTGGCTCTAGATTTTGTCAGAAGTCCTTTCACAATACTTTTCTTGATTTTCTTATGTACCTAGTACCTGCTTTGGATATCATGGGAGTTTCACTACTACATGTATCCATTTACATGTACATGGGGCCAATGTATTTTTTTCCTTTTTTGGTGGGGGGGGGGGGGGGGGAGGCCAATGTTTTTGAATGGTTACATATTCACACTGTAGTCCTACACATGAATGTGCTAAGAACTGTCTTACATTATACATATTTCAATTCTGGGGGAGAGAAAATGTTCATCATTTTGACGTTTTGCCATGTCATGATCATTGAGTCATCCTTGGAAGCCTTTTACGATGGCATACATGTAACAAAAATTGCAAATTTATGGAAAAATTCTTCACCCAAATTCTCAGGAGATCTGTGATTAATGAGCATCTAATGGTATTAGAAGGGTGTATGGTGGAAATGGGGTAGAGAAAGGAGATGAGAGAGGGAGAGAGGGGAGGAGAAGAGGAGAGGTAGAGTGGAGAAAGGGAGAGAGAGAGAGGAAAAGGGAGAGGGAGGGGAAGAGCGGGAGAGAGAGGGAGAGAAAGAGAGCAAGGGAAAGGGGGGGGGGGGAGGGAAGAGGGAGTGGGAGCATGGTTCTCACCAGTACATAACACCCATGGTTCCAGTACCATGCGTAAAGGGTTTCAGACAAGGAAGAACTATGTGTGAAATTGCTGCACCATGCCTGACAACAAGGGTAAAAAAATATTGGAGTATATATTCGTAACAATAATGATAAATGTCACAGATTGTTTTGCTTTTTGGCAATGTATTTTTACTTTTATGCCATTAGTAGACAACTCCTGCTTACCAAGAAGCATTTTTCATCCTTGTACTGTATCATATACTGCCGCCACACCTAACTTTAGGTGTTATTCCGTAAAAGTTCTGAAACTTTCACGCTTTGCACAGAGTGGGAACCGTGTGTGGATTTTTTTCTAGTGAGAACCCTGAGAGGAAGAAGGGGAAAAGAGTGAGAGAGGGAAGAGAAAGAGGAGAGGAGAGGGGATATGAGGAGAGGAGAGGGGATAAGAAGGGAGGAGATTGAGAGGGGAAGAGGGAAGGATAGAGGAGAGGTGAAGGTAAGTGACGAAAGGGAAGTGGAGAAAGCAGAAGGGGAGGATGGAGGAGAGAGAGTACATTGTAGGAGAAGGAGCTGGAGGAAAAGGTATGATAGAGAGGGAAGCAAGGAAGGTGGGGAGGAGGATGGAGAGGAAGAGAAAGATGACGGTGGTAGAGAGCCTAGAGGTTAGGGAGAGGAAGAGAGAGAGAAAGAGAAAGCTCTGATTTTGAGATTAGAATTAGGGTTGAGGACAACCATTTCAGCAAAAAAAAAAATTAAAAATACAAAAAAAAAATGGTGGAAATAGAAGCTAGATGAGATCTGAAGAAGGGATATAAGAAACACAGGAGTGAGTAAGAAGTTAACATGATCCATCTTCTCCAGATCAGCATGTATAGATCATCTCAGCCTAAGCTGTCATGGGTGGAATGCATCAGTAGCCACCAACCCCCAGAAGGGACATTGCCCATCTCCCCTGTGCCCTGGTGTGGGATTTGTCCCTGCATACCTCTGCACACCTCCTTTCAGTCATCAGAGAAAAGTCCCCCCCCCCCCCCCCCCCTGTGCTGCTGGGAGGGAGTGGAATGTATTCTTGCCTTCATTCTGCTCACCGGGCCCTGTCAGGTTTTGCTTCCAGCTCAGTGTGGTGTGTACAGTACAAGGAGATGGTTTTGTGCTCAGGTTTTCTCTATGGCTTATAAGAGGGAACACCTTGCTTTGTGACTTTTGAAGTTCACCATACATGCTTGTGTTTAATCCAGCATCTCCTACAGGCAAGTTTAGTCTTGGAATAGCTGCATGCAGGAAGCTGCTGTTGGTTTGTCTCTGATCTGTGTGTCCACATTATGGATATTGTATTGATTGGAACAAGTCAGTCATGTCAGTCCAGAATGCATAGGTGAGTTTGTTGATGACCTTACAAGAAATGCATTTGCTCATTGTAGATGTTGTAAGGTAGCTTTGGTGAAATGGAATGGCACAACAGGGCATGTCTGAAACACAAATATTCACACAACAGTTGGAGAGTTGAGAGTAAATGCTATGACAGTATGCAGTCAACTATTGGCCACCAACCATTAGTTTCAGTAGAGAGGTGAGGGTGAATTTGTGGGGTGAAATTCTGATTGACCCCCAGGGCCGTTTTCTTTGGCAGTGACCGGTTTCAGTCCTGAATAAATGCTTGGGAGGGGATATGGCAAAGATTCAGTCTTAAGAATATTTGTTTTATCTCGCTAATCCTACAAATAGAAGTGTTTGCTGTCAACTTGTTGGACAGATGATAATGATGACTGACAAGACACTTTGTTATGTCCACAACAGTTGACATCAGGAAAGTATAGGATGAGGATTTATGTTGCCAGGAGCAGCTTCTGTTCTAGAAGCAGGCATACTGAATTTGAATGCTGTCAATGTTGGTCAAAAATATAAAGGAATATAGGCAAATTTTTTGCCAACCTTAAAAACTGGTGTATGAGATGCAGCGGAAGGTTTTTGAGGAAAGGCAGACAGGTAGCTTATAATATAAATACATGTGCAGCCAGCTATACATAAGGCTCAACTAACTATATACCGTCGGTTTCCCGGTAAAAGGCCGTTATCGACCTTTTCTCAATTTTCCCGCCATTTTTTTTATTGCAGAAATGGAAAAAGCATGTCATAAGCTTTTTTCTGGTACCATTCTCGAACCTCAATTTGACGTCATTATAACGTAATAAGCCAAAAAACAAAATTACGCGAGCACTTGAATTCCTCGTCATTCAAAGTGCTTACGCGCATAGACCGATTTGCAATAGCGTCCTTTTTCTGGGAACTCTTGCGCATTTTTTTGTTCCCGGAAGAAAGACACTAAATCTTCGCTCAACGTGCTTACGCGCATAGACCAATTCGTGTTAGCGGCCTTTCTCCGGGAACTGGAATTACGTACTCGCGCATTTTTGTTCCGGGAAGAAAGCCGTTAAGGATATTAATGCTAATGATTAGAAAACCTTTAGAGTGTTTTAAGTAAAAGCACAAAATATCATTGAAGAAAAAATCTTGCTCTGTCAGAAAGTTTGAGAGTTAGGATGGAAAAATAATATACTAGCTGCTAAAAGCTCAAAATAAGGTCAAAACTTCATTCATGTTTTTCTCGAAAACGTACATTTCGCGCACGTGCGCGTTAGTGGCCTTTTACTGGGAAGCCGACGATACACTCTAAATTTCTTAGATTAGAAATAAATCTAAGCTGATTGTAATTAGGAACAACTCCAAAAGTAGATAAAGAAGTTTAATCAATAAGATTGAGATCTATTGGATTAAGAATTTTAAGCAAATTTCGGAGTTGTCCCTGATTTAGATCAAAGAAATTTGGAATAGGCCTAAGTCCTTGTGGAAACACTGCTGCCCATGTTGCTTTATTGGGCAATTACACAAGAAAGGCCTTGTCCAAATTGAACTGATAGCTATAACCATGGTGGCCCTGAAGTACGCTCGACAACAGGTCATGTGCGACGTAAATTCGCATCCCAGGTCCTGAACTTTGCATCCCAAGTCGTGAAATTCACGACCCGCGATGCGAAATTCATGACCCGTGGCGCAAACTTTGCATCCCAAGTCGTGAAATTCATGACCTGCGGTGCGAAATTCAGGACCCGTGGCACGAACTTTGCATCCCAGTCCTGAATTTGGCACCCCCGGTAGTGAATTTCACGACTTGGGATGCAAAGTTTACGCCACGGGTCATGAATTTCATGACCTAGGATGTGAAGTTCAGGACCTGGGATGCGAAATTTACGTCGCACATCACCTGTTGTCGAGCGTACTTCCGGGCCACCATATACATGTATAACTCTTGAGTATATACATGTAGGCTACATACATGTGGGCTGTGCATAGGGAGATTCTGTTGTAGGTACATGTATGTTGGTTGTAAACTCCAAGGAGGATAGGAGTCGCTATCAAAATCCTTGGCCTCTACTCCACTTTGACATTTGTTGAGGGATCATGTTCCCTTGGATGTTGTTTAGAAAGGATTGTTGGTACCACTCTGTCCAAATATGGTCAGATGACTTGTGAGGGAAGATAAACTTGACTTATTATGGATTGGATGAATCCTTGTATGCCTCATTCCTCCCTCCATCCCTCTCCCCGAGTACCCCCCCGGGGGGGGGGGGGGGGGGGGATGTTCATCATCCATGTACATGAAAATGCATAAGAGGGGTACTTTTTTCAGTAACATGCATACCGGTATGCGCATTCAGGGTAAAGAAAACAGCAAAAATTAAGAAAAAGTGTATCTAATTCAGAGGTGATGATTCCGTGCAATATATAAAATTTCTGTTAGGGGTTTAAAATTGGAGATGCTGAACAGGTTTTCATGTTTAGGGTATCAAAACCAATCCTACTTCAATCCTCATATACATTTAGGTTGCTTTTCCAGGGTTGGCGGATTTAAATCATGTTGATTTAAATCGTAATTTAAATCGGGATTTAAATCACCATGATTTAAAAAAAAAAAATCATTGATTTAGATCACTTCCATTGAAACATGTACAAATCATTGACATATTGTTTGTTCAAGGCAGTTTTAATTCTTCAAATCAACTGAAAAACTTTGAATTAACTTTATATCAACAAAAAAATCAACAAATTCTTCATATCTACTTAAATTAAAATCAAGTCAATAAAATCAACTAATTCCTTAAAAACTACATGTGAAAATGTATGTTGTCAACAGTTACTCCATTTTTTGTAAATGTCAAGTTTTTCTTCTGAAATTTTACATTCTTTGCCAGCTATTAATAGTGAAACAAGTTTCTTATTTCTTTCTTAACATTTATCACTCAATCCAAAAGACTTTTCAGAGAGCAGTTTGTAAAAAAATATGATATATAAAAGTCAATGGGAAAAGGTTTGTTGGCAGTTTTCCAGTTTTGATCCTTCACATAAACTACTTCCGTCATGTAAAATAAAAAATAATCGTGTAATCAACAGATTTAACAAGCTTCTTATTTCCTTTTGGTACATTTATCATACAATTGATGTTTTAAAGAACATGTAAAAATCACATTAACATAATGTAGCACAGTCACAATATGACTGTTGAAAAAAGCTTTCTCTTATAAACCTTTTAAGTCACTGTCAGCTCATTTTATGTTCAGTGCTACAAATAATAACCGAAGTTTGTATCTGCGTGTAGCAATGGAAAGAGCTCTATAACAACAATTGGCAAAATGCAAATTAAACTTTTAACACTACATTTAAATGGTAAGATGTTGGTACTTAAATTGCAGTCAATGACAGTTATAAGCTGTGTCTGATTTAAAATGAAATACTTCTTTTTGGAATACATATGTTGTAATATAAGCAGTTTTGCAGTTTTTATCCTAAGTCAAAAGTACAGTTGTATATGGTCAAAAGACTCAGCATGGTTTTTTTTTCCTACTTCATGTATCAAACAGATTTTGAGAGAACATGTGAATAAAAATTGTAGATTAATGTAAAAATCACGGGAATATATTTGTAGTATAGTCATTCTTTGACTAAGCTGTCTCTTATATTGCTCTCCAACACTGACAGTTTTGCATCTCTCTCTGTAGCAGTGGAAGAGCTTTAATACCAACTTGTAAAACTAAAAAAAGAAAGTTCTAAACATACAGTCTCTCTTTGGCTGTTGTAAAGCTGTGACTGATTGAAAAAAAAATCATTGATTTAAATTATTTCTTTTACAATATACATGAATACTAGTAATTGGCAAAAGGTTTGTTGGCAGTTTTGATAAGAGTAAGAAAACAAATTCTACAGCTTCAGCAATGTAATATCTTAAAGATCATTATGTTAAGCACAAAACGATGCAGTTTTCTTTTAAACATGACATACATTCTTTGGCTTGAAAATATTTCTTTAAGGAGAGTTCGAGTCTCAGAGTCTCTGATAGTCTTCCCCAAGCAAACTGACAGTATTCTCATTTCATGTACAGAGCTTTGAATAAGTAGAGAATTCCCTATGGAAGTTTCCTTCGTAGGCCTATGTATAATAGAATTAAGTTCAGATCATGATTCCTCAAATTGATTTTTATTTGTCCATTTTGACTGGATTTAATTACAAAATATATGGTTAAGAACAATGTTAGGAGTGAAATGTATGATTACATTAAAATTGATGTCATTGTAAGGCAAGGTTTTTTGTAATTACACTTTTTTTCCAATGAATTTTTAAAAAATAAAAAAAATAAACAAAATTGCCAACCCTGTGCTTTTCACACAGTGATGTACACGGATGATGTAGAGGCCCCAATGAGACATACCCCGGACCACCACACTTCCAACCATCTGTCCTTCAACTCTGCCACCCCTCTGCCCATCTACCCCTCCGTTCCCCTTTCTCCTCATGGGATGAAATATAAGAGGAGGCTTAATCTGTACAGAAAAAAAGGAATGGGGGCACCTGTGGCACAAATTTCTGCCAAGTCTTTGAATTGAGATTGTGGGCTTACATGCCTCAAAATAGGATGTAAATTGCTACCAAAGCCCCTGGTGTCTTCTTTATTCTACATTTGTTGAGAGATCATGTTTCCTTGTACCTCTTTTGGAAGGGATTTCTGGCAGGTTGGCACTACTCTGTCCAAATATGGTCTGATTTCTGATGGCTTGTGAGAGGAGATAAACTCAGCTAATATTACAGATTGGATGAATTCCTGTTATTCCTCCATCCCAATCCTCGAGGTAAAAAAAAGATATTGGAAGGGGCATAGGGTGATCAGCCCTATAGAAAGTTTTGAAAATCTTTTTTGAAAAGAACCTCTGCATGTACATGTAACATTAAAGGGAAAGTCCACCCCAGAAGTTTCACTGTTTCAATAAAAGGAGATGAAATTGAACAGCATTTTAAAAAAAGAAATGAGCAAAATCGGTCAAAGAATAAGAAAATTACACTCATTTACATCTTCTAGTAAATTACTCTCGGCTCTGCAAATTGGCAACATTGATGACATCATATGCAAGCAGCTCTCCATTCACTTAGTATATGAAATTTCACATTTTCTCAATTTTCTTGATAGTTACAGATTTTCTCACCCCATAGTCAAAGTATGTTATGTAAAAAGCAGTTCCTCTAAACATACATTGACTATGGGGGGTTAGAAAATTTGTAACTTCCAAGAAAATTGAGAAAATGTGAAATTTCATGTACAAAGTGAATGGAGAGCTGCTCGCATATGATGTCATCAGTGTTGCCAATTTGCAGAGCCAAGAGTAGTTTACTAGAAAATGTAAATGAGTGTAATATTCTTATTCTTTGACCGATTTTGCTCATTTCTTTTTTAAAATGCTGTTCAAATTTATCTCCTTTTATTGAAACGGTGAAACTTCTAGGGTGGACTTTGCCTTTAAAGTGGAGCTTGAGTTCTAGGAAGAGGTGAAAGAAAATTTGTATGTCAGTTTGAACGAATATCATTATGTTTAAACCAATATTTTTGCGTACAGATATTTTCGCGAATTACAGGCTCACAGACATTTTCGCGAGTCGTTGATTTTGCGAGCCCAAGAGCAGTAGCAAGATGGGACTTGCAGTAAACTTATTGGTACATGAAAGAGCCATACCTTCACACTCGTAGCTTGTGATAAACACACAAAAAAAGGCTGTCATAAAACCCCCGATTTCTTGAATTATAGCGCATTTTCGGCGACTCTCTTACCACCCCACCAAGGCCCCGTATTCTTTGGAAAAATGGCACCGATTCCGCATTTTTGGTAGAAGAATTTGGCTTCTTATAGTGGTTTTGGAGGTGACTACAGAACTACATGTAACTTGTGGTGAGTGACAATTTCTCCGTGTTTTGTGATATGCTACACACGGAGGACTGCTGCACTTTCCGCATGCATATTGCATGGAAATGGCAACAATGTGCCGATGACGAGAGTTGAAGCAAACATGTGCGGATATTTTTGCGTGTTGTTAAATTCGCAATACATTGTAGGTGAGTGATTTGTGAAATTCGGGAAAATAAAACCACTATGAAAATTTCAGTTCATATAGTAGTAGAAAATGTCCCCGACAAGAATTACTCTTCATGTGGCCTTATCTTAGAAATATGACAGAAAACAGTGTTAGGCCCGAATATTGAACCATTTTCAGATATTAGTGTCTGCAGTATTCAACAAATTCTATCTGCACTTGAAACTACTGATCACTACCTTTAAGTGCTCCTTTTCCACTTTTCCATAGCTCACCAGCATCCAGAGTGCATTAATATGAGAAAGATCTGCATCCACTCAAGTTTCACTTATTTATTTTCGTCACTGCCCGTGGAGTAAGGTTTCTTTCAAATCATCCAGGCATCTGTCCCCTTCAGAACAAAAATGGGGCCTCTCCTTGGTGCTAGAAAATTACATTCCAGCTGAATATTTTTTTCTCTCAATTTCAGGGGTACTGTACAAATGTGAAAGTGACAGTAGTGTGAACATTTTAGGAGAAATCTATGAGTGAAATAAGTTAAAAACCCATCACATGAAAGCTTATTCTTATGTTGCATTATATGTATGTTACACTTTTTGCTGAACACATGACACACATTATCAATATCTGTGCTTTCAATTAAAAGAAACATTTTGATATGACAAAGTTTGATGTACAAAACAAGCATTTATATGAAAAGAGCTATTTTATTTCTCACTTTGTTTAACAAAGAGGACAGTGCATTTCTGCTTAATGGTATTCAGTTCTTAAGTTATCAAAATCAGGCTGTAACATGAATTTAACAATACATCTATTACAAGCTATAAACATTTATTTTTGAAGTAAATACATTGAATAAACAATGGATTTATGTTTGCAAGTTTGTTTTTCTTAATTTCTTCATTTGGAGCTGATTTTGAAGTGATATTCAATCCCAACTTGGACAGGGCAGACATTAAATTTAAAAGGCATTTTTTCCCTTTAAACCATAACCAGGTTTGAATACCTTTTTTTCTGTGTATTTCTGTGGTCTCCCAAACCTGCTGACATTCCATCAGCTCTGGTTTTGACCCAATGAATCAGCCGAAGGCAATTCTGTGGTGTTTATGCGGTTTGTCGTACTTTGGCTGTTTCTGAATGTCATTTCTCCTCCCCTAACTCAGCAGAACAAACCATATACTTCTGCAGTCTCAATTATTCTTAACTCCGTTACCGATGCAGTGGTGAATATTCATTGCTCAACTATCAAAAAAGGAACACCAAATCAATGTAGTTAGGACTGATTGCGTTTACTACGTTTACATAATGATTCGAAATTCTACTCCACTGTGGATACATCAGTTAATTCTTATCAGGGGTGTGAGAGTTCAGCTTTAAAGCTGATTTCAGCTTTTTCTGGTTTTGATTTTCAGCTTGTTTTCAGCTTTTTGTGCACTTCCTCTGTACAAAAGTATAGGAGCTTTTGAGATTTCAGTTCTATTTATTTGTGGTCACTCACACCCCTGTCTTATAATACATTTCATTTTTTTGCTGCTTATAAATCTACCCTTGACCTTGCTAATGTTCTCTTTGTCCAGGATTTGAACATCTTTACGAGGCTAGTACCGTACATTCCAGATAACTGTATAAAAGTTCATTCTAACACAATCAGCAGAAAAATTATCTTTTTGATAAGACTTTCGCCTGCTAGGATCTGCAAGCTTCATCAGAACTTACTGCGGGAACGATGTTCTCCCGCTGGACGACGTAGCTGGTGCTCATCGAAAATCCAGATAACCCCACACATGTTTTGAATTTGATGTTGAATTTGAACATGAAAGTACATGTAGAAGTGATTCTCTATATAATTTCCTGCCATTTCTCGTTACTTCTCTCAAATGCACAGAATTAACCATGGAGTGTAGACCTTGTTAGTGATACTTGGACAGTGGAACTTGATTTAGTACTCTTTGCTACTGGATATACATATACCCAGGATTATACATACACCTTGCTGAGATGTCATCTTCACCGTTTCATGGTAAGTCAAAGATGTGTTTGTGCTGTTGGCAGCGGCGTGTCAGGGGGGGGGAGGCAAGGGGTCATGATGAGCCCTGGGCACCACTTTTAGGGGGCACAAAAAAGCAAAAGCAAGAGAAATAAAGAAACATTCTGACCAACCAAAGGAATATTGGCGCCAGTGGCTCTTGGTTAACAAATTAACTGATGGATGGTGGCTTGAAGTGGAGGATGTTTGTAGGAGAGAGCATTTAAGACAAGATCATAAAAGTATGCTGGAAATGAGAGAGAGAGAGAAGATTTTTTTAAAAATTTTATTTTGTGTATTTATGTGGGAGCACCTTAGTATAGTGGTAAATGCTCTTGCCGCTCATGAGAGTTCCTGGGTTCAATCCTCGCTTGGTGCTTAATCTTTGGACAAGGTGTTTCAATTTTTTCAAAGTCCCTCTCGACCCAGGTTTATTGAATAGGTACCTGGCAATGCTGGGGTAATAATAATTGTCGGGTCTGGAGAAAGAGCAGTTGTAATACTGAACTGATGTGGCTATACCGGGTGAATGAAACCCAATTATCATTATGTTACTTATTATGATGTTGATTATTACTTAATAAAAATATCAGAAAACCTCCAAAGGTTACTGAAAAAAACATATAGCATATCATTGCTACTAAACAAAGTATGAAGGCCAGTATCAAAGGATATGACATGATGTTGCAAACTTGCAATTAGCTGATTGAAGAGAGAGAGAGGAAGAGAAAGAGAGAGGGAGAGAGAGAGACAGAGAGAGAGAGACAGAGAGAGAAGGGGGAACTGGAGAAGGGGGGGTGGAGCTGTTTTGTCAACAAAAAGGAAGAGTTGTTCATTTTTTGCTCAGACTTATGGAATTGAAATTCCTAAACAAATAATGTTATAGTTATAAATCTGTTGGAAATATATTTTACTTTACTTTAAGAATTACAACTAATCCTCCTATTCCCATTCTAAAATTTTAACCAGAGAATATTGTGTCTGATGAGCCAAATTGGCATTCAGTTTGTATTATTGATATGAATTCACAGCTCCCTTTTGGCTCTCAGCAGATGATATTGCCTTTGACCTTGTGGTTTGTGGCTATGTCTCTCATCCTCAATGCAACGATAAATCAGAATCATTACCACCCTGTTTCAATTTGGAATAATTTGATCCATTTTTGAGCAATTGTCTCCCCCAAAAGAACAAAGAACCAGGAGTTATTATTCCTTGAGGCTTTGCAAACCTCTGTTTTTGACCGGAAGCTGCCTAGTGGTTTTCCGGAAACCAAGACTTACAGTAATGGCCCAACAAGCATGGAGGCTTCCTTGTTTCGTATCCTCCTAGCACTTTTATTAGAAGCAACCTCCTTTTTGGTACAGTGCAGACTTTAGGTGGGTCTTACTAGAATCTTTTTTTTGTAAGTTATCAAATAATACTAATCCATAGTTATCATGCCATGGAATATGTATGCCTAAATACACCTGTCAAAGGCTGTAATCATTAAAAAAAAAAGAAAATAAAATGGACTAATTTGCACAAGTTGGGTTAAGTGCACAAGTTCAAGTGCACTTTTACCTGTCATTTCAAATCAAAAGTTCTTATTTATTCCATTTGGGAGCAAATTTAGGCCTCTTGATCAATCTTTGTTAACTGCCTATATTTTATGCTTGTTCAAATTGATCAAGACCCTTGTCATTCACCCAGCAATCTAGTGTTAGTGTATACATAGTGAGCCCATAAGTGTGTGAAAGCTAACCCCCTGTTCAGACTACTAAAATTTGTTGTACCACTACTTGAAAACTGTAGGCCCTATAGTTATATGATAAATAATTAGCCCGTTGCCTCTGGGAATCTGGTTGCCACTGTATTAAGTCTGTGGAGATTACAGAACTCGGTAATCAACGGGTTAAAATGTGTGAAGTACAACATTTAGAGGGCGCTCTTCAGAATTACGAGCATGGACGGATAGGGCGTGTCACCCATTGAGCTTTACGGCCCTTCTAGAGGTCCACATACGCATTTGCCATGTTTCCAAAAGCCAGAAGATTACCGATGTAAACCAAAGTTTTGTTTGGTTCGTTCGGCAACTATGTTTCTGAAGTCTGTTCTAGCACGTCTCGCAGTGCATTGTGGAATCTTTCCTCAGGTATTTCGGCATTTTCACGATTTTTAGGCTAAAGAATACTGACGAGGAATCTACCCCCCTCTGTAATTCTGAATAGCTCCCTCTAAATGCAATACGGCAAAGATTTTTAATATTTATTGTCTGAACATCGTAACAAAAAGTCCTCCAGCAAAATCCATATTTGAGCATCGTTTCGAATGAAAACTCATTAAAGAATCAACATCCCCCCTGGGCCGGTATTCTGAAAATTGTTTTATCTTTTATCTTATTTCAATTGCCATATCAGAAATAGCGTATGCCATTGGCTCACATCGCGCACTTTTGTCCTGCGTGCTGGTTATTTGCGCAGTTCAAACCAATTGTAAGTACCATTTTAAAATTTGTTATGACAATTAACACAGGGAAGATAAGATAAAAGATAAAACAATTTTCAGAATACCGGCCCTGTATTCTAAATATCATATCATACGAAAATCATGTAACTCGGCGGGGCTTATCAGTGTGTATGCTGATGTGACCAGTCAGCAGTAATTTTGTAAGCTGCAGTGATACCTGACAATCTGATACCAGACATATATATTTCTTTACACTTATTTTTCTTTCAAGTGTGTGCATCCTGTAGTAAAGAATTACCACGTTAATTTGATTGTTATTGAATGGTATATATGTACTTTCAAATTACTGTGGTATACTATCTATTACCATCAAATTACCATGGGTAATTTACTTCTTTACTAGGGCCTCTTCAGCTACAAACGTATACACCATTTCTTTATGCAAGTTTTGTTCTTTTCTTTGAGTTGGCTGAACAGGCCATTATTCCGTCACAAGTTTGACATCAATCATATCTGGATTAACTTCTTTGTGGGGGTATGTTTGCATAAAGTGAACAGCTTTGAGAGCCACAAGTAATGTTTTATTGTATTCCGTGCATGTAGTGGGAGGCAACTCTGAATTACGTGATGGAAAGGACTTGACATGAAATAATCCAGATCTGTGTTCATAATACCATGCATAATGCGTTGATGTTTGGATAAAATTGTCAAGCTTTAAGTCCCTACAATAAGTGTGACTTAAAGATGAGCTTGTATGTTCCTTGTTTAGGGCCTTCCGGCTACAAGTAATATCTCAATTGAGTGTTTGTTATTTTTTCTGCAATTGCAAATGGAAATGGTGTTGTGTGGAGAAAAGTCTATCCCTTCTTCAAATACTCATCAATATATCATTCAGTATACATAGATCTGCACTCTTATTTCCACGGTGTCAAATTGACTCGGAAACAGCGTCAGCTGGGAGTCAACTCTATTCTGAGTTAAAGTGACTCATTTTCCTAGTTACTTTGACTCAGAATTGAGTAGATTCTCAGCTAATGCCACATTCTGAGTCAAATTAATTCGGAATCCGATTCACTTCAACTTGGAATAGAGTTGACTCCGAGCTGATGCCGTTTCGAAGTCAATTTGACATCGCGGAAATAAGAGTGTGCATTCAGAAATGTGTTAATTTCAGTATTAAAAACTTATGCACTAACACCAACTTTTTTAATACTGCCCTTCCATATCAAGAGTAATAAACAACACTTTGATAAGAGCATGAAGGCTTGAAGCTATAGTATGTCATTTCTTTCTGCCTTGTCAGCTGTCCAATGACAAAAGAAAGCAACTCAGAGTTTTTCAAAATTGACTTTTCTTGATTTGGGGTACTTTTTTGCATGCTCTACATGATCATGAAGAAATTAAAGGCGAATGCAACCCAGACATCAGTGTGCTTTTAGTGAATGGAGAAGAACAAGAAAGAATAGACGGTGAAAGTTTGAGTAAAATTGGACAATCTGTTCAAGATTTGTTAATTTTGAAAGTTTAAGCAAATCATTATTATGGGGATCCTTAAATTGGCAACTCCACAGGCATCTGTGATGTCATTGTGGACAACTCTCCATTCATTTTGTACACAGAATTTAATATTTTCTTCATTTTCAAGAAAATTAGAAATTCTTTTGATTTACTCTTTGAGTATGCCATAGCTACATCATTTCTGCAAGTATTTGGGGAAGAATTATATTGATTCCTGACGTGAAAGCTCATATAAATCATTTCTTTTTTGAAAAATCATGCACGAAATGAATAGAGAGTTGCCCACGATGACATCACAGATGCTGGCAAAGTTGCCAACTTAAGGATTTTCATAATAGGGATTTACTTAAACTTCCAAAATTCATAACTCTTGAACAGATGGTCCGATTTTACTCAAACTTTCACTGTTTACTCTTCTTGGTCATCTTTATTCACTAAGAGCACACTGATGCCTGGGTTGCACTTTCCTTTAAGGTCACATGGTCCCCATTTTCCGAAATATAGACATCTAAAGGAAGCACATTTCCACATAAAACAGTGACATATTTTCTTCATTTAGTAAGACACTCATGATACAGAGTTGCTTCCTTTCTTCACCATTGGCTGGCAGTATCTTCATTCTGAAGGTCTCGGCTATTCATCGGGTTTCAATTACATTATTAGCTCTGGGTACAATTTCTCCCATGGAAAATCTGCATGTCAAGTAAAATATAAAACCTAACCCCAGTACCTCACACTAAGCTTTAATCCTTATCCTCTCAGCATTCTGAACTGAAACCACTATCACAGTCCTTACTCTAACCCTATGTCTTCAGAGAAATTAAGACAGGAGCGATTATCGCAGGAGCAAATGTCGCATCACCATTCGGTGTACAGTATTACTTAGCTACCAAGACAAAGGCAAGGCAGGGGGAACATATGAAGGACACCAAACAAACTATCAGTGACCCCTGGTAAATACACTAACATGGCCTCAGTCTGACCTCAGACGACCTTTAGTTCTCTTGGCAGCTGCAAAGGCATCATCATCACAGTGTTAACTCAAAGCACATGTTTGGTGGTAGTTGAACTGTGATTTTACTATTCATAGCCAAATTTAGAACACAATACAAGAGTCTTTATGACATTATAAAACATGAAAATTCTGAGAGTCAGAGGGTTGTTGTATCATACCATGTAGGGCATACATGTATGATATAACACTATTTGTTTCTCAGTGGATGACGTGCTTACCAACTGGGCCCTCAACGCTGTAAAGATCAAATGCTCTATTCCTATTTTTTCTTGTTCTAGCTTTATCTGGTTCTGCCGGTTAATTGTTGCAAGACATAAATGTCCCTGGTATAAAAAGAAACCTAATAGCAGTTATTAATCATTTTTGGATATAAAATTAGAGTAGAGTGACTGGGTCTGTATCTAAAATTGATGTACATTATTATCACAACAAAACCTGATACATAGCAGTTACCAGTAAGTTATTAAATGTTAATTTCTTTTATATTAGTTATATATGGCATTCATAAATCATAATATCCTACTCCCTGAGACAGTTATAGTCTTTTCAAGGACAACAGTGATAATTTTCACAAAGAAAAAATGCATGGTATCTTCTTCTTCTTCTTCTTCTTCGACTTTTTCTTATCTTCTTTTTCTTCTTGGACATCCTGGTCTTTGTCCGTCATCTTCGTTGCCTTCTTCTTCTTCTTCTTGGTCATCTTTGTCAATGAGATGCTTTTTATTTCTTGTGTGTACAGAAGTTCAGCTTCCTTCCTGTCATCCATTTTCCCTTCATTTTTTCTGATATGATTTGCAAGGTGTGAGGGCTTTCATTTGAATGATCACCCATCCTATCTTGTTTATGTCCCAGTTTTTAGACAGGACAATCCATCATGGAGATATGATACCAGTCTTGATTTCAATCCCAGCTCGGCCCACTCAGAGTGCATCCACCATTAGACCAGTGTCAAGCCGGAGCTTACCCTTCCCTCCCACGTGCACTGTGTTTCTTTGAAGGAGCTTTTGAAAACATCATCTTGCAAGAAATTTTAATAGACTGCATGCATTTTTTTGGTGATACTTTGTGTTGAAAACTCAAAAGAACTAATTCTGCTACCATGTTATATTTCGATGCCTTCCCGGAGAAAGGCACATGCGCGAAATGTACGTTTTCGAGAAAAACGTGAATGAAGTTTTGACATTTTTTCAGCTTTTAGCAGCTAGTGTATTATTTTTCAGTCCTAACTCTCAAACTTTCTGACAGAGCAAGATTTTTTCTTCAATGATATTTTTTGCTTTTATCTAAAACACTCTATAGGTTTTCTAATCATTAGCATTTTATCCTTTACGGCTTTCTTCCCGGACCAAAAATGCGCGAGTACATAAATCCAGTTCCTGGAAAAAGGCCGCTAATGTGAATCGGTCTATACGCGTGAGCACAGTGAGCGAAGAATAGTGTCTTTCTTCCGGGAACAAAAAATGCACAATAGTTCCCAGAAAAAGGACGCTATTGCGAATCGGTCTATGGGCGTAAGCACGTTGAGTGAGGAGGAATTCACGAGCTGGCGTAATTTTGTTTTTTGGCTTATTACGTCATAATGACGTCAAATTGAGGTTCGAGAATGGTACGAGAAGAAAGCTTATGACATGCTTTTTCCATTTCTGCAATGAAAAAAAATGGTGGGAAAATTGAGAAAAGGTCGATAACGGCCTTTTTCTGGGAAGCCACGATTTATTCAATTTTCACAGTTTCGTGTCTCATCCTCGCTATCTTCTCACTTCTCTTTATATTTTTTACTCTATCAGCAATTGCATTTATCTTCTACATTTTTTCCTCATTTTTTTTTTACTTGCCTACCTACCTTTTCTCTGTTCATCTTCGTTAACTGCTGCCTCCAAGTCATTCTCCCTCATTTTCTCATCCTCTCCCCCTCCTTCCCAACTCTTGTTTTCTTTTCCTCCTTTTTCCTCCTCTGTTGCTGCTGCTGCTTCCTTCAGTTTGATCATGCCATCATACCTGGGGGGGGGGGGGGGTGGGATGATGGGGGCATTTGCCTCTCCAAAAACAGCAGCAACAAAATAGAAGATGATGAGGACAATAGCAGAAAATAGCCTTCTATTTACATACTCATTATAGAATTAACTCTCCATTTTCTAATCGCGCTAATTCATGGGATAAACAGTAGCCGGTGTAGCGGCAGATTTGGTTCCAGAAGTGGATTTTGTACCTGGTACAAAATCTGCTGGCAGATATCGTTAATTAATTCATTCATTCATTCAGGAATCAATCCAAGGAATCAATCCAAGTACGGTATGTGTAAGGAAAGGTGCTCTCTCTTTAAAAAAAGACAAAACAAGTGCAACTGTTCACTCTTCAAGGAGTGAATGTCAAAAAAACAGTGAATTTCGAGTGAATATGCGTGATTTTTCACTCAAAATTCACTTTTTTGACAATAAATTTAGGCCTACATTCTTGACTCACTTATAGAAATGAAAAGTTGCTATTTACAACACTTTTGTGTATTTATGAGTAAAAAGTTTCTATACAGATTTTGTTACAGAACACAATCAGCCGGCAGATTTTGTCACCAAGAATCAAATTCGCCAAGAACCAAATCTGCCGCCACACCGGCTATTTTTTGAGCTTGAGCTGATGAAGGGCACCTTCTGTTCATACCCAGACGGTGCCCAAATTAGGACCACTGGGCCTTGAACCCTCAACTTGCAGCCAAAATGTAAACAAGGTCCAACTCTTCCTCACAGGAAGTCACTTGCCTTGCCTCCAGACATCACCCAGAGAAGTGCTTAGGTCAGTGACCTCATTTGACCTCTCGGGATGGAATGGAAGGACATCTGGTCTGTTTTGGTGAATTACTTCCTTTGCTAATAGTAGATGTACTTTCAATGCCAGCACCCCCCCCCCCCTCCCCAATTCCTCAAGGAACTTGGTAGTAAAGTTTGATGCACTATGTAGATGCCATGTCTAAGCAAAAAACCCATTCATACTTCCTAACAAAACTGCTTTTGGTCATATATAGCCGGAATGCTCCACTTGGCTGCTTCATTTGCTACCTTCCTTTACTCTAAAAGTTGTCTTGGACTCATTTTTGTTACTTCTAAGTTATAATGTGAACATTCTAAACTGTTAATTTAAAAACTCCAGAATGAAAACTCCAGAATACATACGTCTTTAGAAAGAATAGGAAGAAAATCAAATAGGCCTATATTAAAGAAGGGAATGGAAAAATACATGTAGGTGGGAAAAAATGGTTAAGCCTCTATGAAATAAAAGATTTATTAAATTTGTGGAAGCAAGATAGAAAGATAGAAAGTTAGAAAAATTGAGACAGAGATAGTTTGATACACTAGCCTAGTTGTACTTTTTAGATTCTCAATTGCTCGTTTAGTGGCATCGTCACTAAAAGTAGAAAATGAAACTGCAATTGTTGCAGTTTTAGAAAAAATTATTAATATTTTCTTTCGTCATAAATCCTTAGGGATGAAAGGAACAGGAAAAATTCTTAAATTGCAATTACTTCTCATTTCGCTTTCTACATAGGGCTATCTTCATATCAGCAGTTTATATGCAAATGAAACAGTTCTTTCACTCTCAGAACAACTGCTCATTAATGCAACTGGCACATTACGCCAATGGCTGCAATCCTCCGACCCTTTGAAAAGTACTGGTTGCAATAAAAAAAGGTTGTTTTGATTACTCATTGAATCTGTGACCTCATTTATGCAATAGGATTACCGCAATTAGTACTCTGTTGGCCCTTGTGGACAGCAGGATAATGGACAATATTCCTTTTGAGAGTCAAAAGGCATTGAAAGCAATGGGATATTATAGCATTTATTCTGTGTTCGCCTTTAAGCCTTGAGGGTAGCAGAAAAATGGCCATTAGCTCTGTTGAGAGCCAGAAGGATTTTAAAGCTGTATTTGGTAAAGGATATGAAGTAATGACCTTCTGGTTAAGTCAATAGCCTCCAAACACAAATCATAATTTGTGTGTTAAAAGTTATAAGGGTGGTTGTATCTGTGTTTAACTTAAAGATAGAGAATTTGTTTTAGAAAACTTAATGCAACATATTTTTTAAAAAGTCAGCAAATGAATACATCGAAAATTGAGAGCCAGAAGGATTTTAAAGCTGTATTTGGTAAAGGATATGAAGTAATGACCTTCTGGTTAAGTCAATAGCCTCCAAACACAAATCATAATTTGTCTGTTAGAAGTTATAAGGGTGGTTGTATCTGTGTTTAACTTAAAGATAGAGAATTTGTTTTAGAAAACTTAATGCAACATATTTTTTAAAAAGTCAGCAAATGAATACATCGAAAAAACATTATACAATACTGTATCTGCATAGTAACTAAACTACTAAGAGTTAAAAGATGAATTGAGTTCTTTTCATGCAATGAGGAAAAAATCTGTCTTTGAGCAACTGGGAAAGGTAGATTGGTTGTACATAAGCACAGGTGTCTGGTGTGAGATTTGGGGATTATCGAATTGATAAGAAATTCACTCACTTTCCCCAACAATCCCTTGCACTACACACAGAAGTGAATATATCGGACCACAAACAAATGTGCATTAATGTTTGGCCCAAACACTTCAGCTTTTTCTTGTCTTATTTCAAATATGAAGGCATCTGAAGAAGACCAGTCATTTGTAGGGAACCTTTCTACTACGATACCCTTCCTAATGGACAAGAACAATGAGATGAGGGGAGAAAGCTCACAATGTGAATTTTAACCTTTCACAGAACTCCAGCTTCTCTTTAAGGGTATGAGTTAATGTCCTTATGGCTCTCAGTAGAGGATTTGTGAATGAAGCTATAGCCTCCAGGCAAAAATTACAGTAAGTTGTCTGTATATAGAGCAAGAAGGTCATTAACTGCAGGGAGGTTCACGTACTGCTTGCATTGTAGATTTAATGCCCTTATGACTCTCAGCACACAAATTAGAGGAGCGAACAGTGTACAGAGGACACTATCGTATCTGTGTCAATATTTGTAACTGGTATAGGCTGCATGTGCAGACCTAAGTTCAAACCTTTGTTTAAAATATTTGAAAGAGAACTTTTGAATGTAGAACTCTTACAGTTTATCTTCAAGTATATATATAATTAATGCAGCATGCAGGTTAGTAGTATCATTTTTTTCATAGATCTTTTTAATTATAAAAATATAGGCCCAATATAATTTTCCTCTTGTATGAAAAAAGTATGATGGCTGATTTAAAAAGACTAGTCTTATATGGACATTGGGAATAAAAAGTGAAAAGTGACTCAAGATTTGTTCTAATTAGCATATTAGGACATGCCCTCTATTGGCTGCCAGTGAAGGGCGGTAATAATTTATCGGTAGTTGAGATTTTGTTTTGCTGGGGAGCGTTTCATGAAGAGTTTTTTCGGTGATTTTCACTGACTAATTTGCTTTCAGCCAATCAGATGCGAGGATTTTCAGTAGCTTATAACATTTGTCTGTGGTTTTCACCGACAAAACTCTTCATGAAACGCTCTCCTGCCTGACCCTTATTACAGGATATTATGTTGTTTCTCAGTTTTACGTCAGAACTCGAAGCATATTTCATCTGCATGACATTGACTTGAAGTTTATTTGTTTGAAACCCACAATCTTTTGATGGGTTTATTGTGGCTACTGTTTGAGGATATCCCATTAATTATAAAAACAATTGCTATGACAGTATCAAAATTTTCATTAGTCTTTTCCTGTTTGCAGTGGCTTATCTTTGACCTTGACTTTGTGTTGCAACAGTGTTGCCAAATATTGCCTCTCCCTTCATGGTTGTGATGTAAATAATATTACTAAGAATCACACTTCCTCCGAAGTTCATGAATATTTAGTTGGTATTAGCCAAGGACTCTCCTATTCACAGGCAGTCTGTGTGTGAGACATCAGGCCACGCCTCCATCCCTAACTGGCATCCATTCATGCACAAGCCTCAGTGCTCATGAATATTAATACTGGGAAATCCTCCAATGAGTGTCTAGCTCACACACTTTTTGCTTGAGCTAGTTCCTTGATTGTTTACTGGCAGACCTAATTCACATCTGTGAATTGTATTTTTTATTGTCGTTAATGGGGCAATAGGACATTCCTTGGGAACATGTGCAGACTTTAATGATAGAAGTAGGCTTACTGGTAGTGGTACGGTGGTTAAAGATATGATCCCTGTCCATGCTGGTACTAAAAATGCAAACAACAATGAAGCCAAGGTAAATAATTTAGCTGTAACCATTAGGCTCAAAGGAGATTAACCCCAGCTTCACATAAAACCTACATCCTCAGAGCTCAAAATCTAATGAGATAAACAGGTGCAAATGCTCCGTTGGGGGGCTGAATGAAAGTCTGCCGAAACCATTGGTTACACCATGCCCCAGCCCATTTAACCTTGGTGTTGAACTTGAACCAGAGCTTAGAACATTCGCGACACACCGACGACTCACCCATCGTAAAGGGTCGCACGGCTGGTTGACTCGCTGCTGGTGCATGGCACACGGATTGCACAGTCGGGCGGCTGTCTGTTTTTGGACTTTAACCTGGCACTTTTGTTGTCATCTGTGTGACATAAGCTGGGATCTGTTTATGAGCGTGTCAGTACACTATTTGTAACCCCATTGAGGAAGTATCAACATCACGACTCTCCCTCATTGTTCCTCTCTCTCTCTCTCTCCCTCCTTTTTTATATCACTGTGAAGAGGTTTCCCTCACATTTTAGTGCTCATTATGATTAATCATCAACAATTAGCCTTATTAGTGAGAACGACCTCTTGACGTGAAGTTCCTCAAGGACCACATTCTTCTGCAGCAGCACCACAACGTCTTTGCTGTCAACAACCCAGTCTAGGAATCATTATGAGTTTGTAATTGTGACAAATTACCTCCATTCTTGCCATTTGCTATTTGATTTTGACTTGGTGGACTTCTTGCAGTTGATCATACCAAGGAGAGGAGTCTAGAAGTGTATATTGTCCAGGAATTAATACTTCAAATAGTTGGAAAACAAGTTGAGGATTCTTCCAAAATGGAGCTTTCTTTCAATTTCATGTGAGCTACAATGTGCAGAATCTGCATTTTAATTCAACTCCAGCTTTGTGCCCCCTATTTTTTTCTCTGAACTAATTTTCTAAAGTGTCCTGATGACAGAAACCTGACAAGTGGCATATTTCATCCAGGAATTTGTACTGCAGTAGGTTGGAAAACAAAACTGGTCAAGAATATTTCGGAAAGGAGCATTCTTCCTAATTTGACAAGCAGGGAAAAGTGGAATCTGGTTCAGTTTGAACCATTTTTCTCCATTTGATCTGGTTTTCCTCCCTCAGAACTGATTTTCCCAAGTGCCATGAAGATGGAAGCCTGATTGGGGGCAATTTGTGGGATTGAAATTGGTTAGGAACCCATCCAATCGTTTACAGGGAATTGATCTCAATCGATCATCGTCATGTATGCCAACGGCACGATGACGCTAGGGAGGATGAGGACGAGACCAAAGCATAGTCAGTCTCAGTATAGCACCTTCATACAGCAATCAAGTCCTTCTTCCAATCCAGCTTTTGGTAAGAAATTTCAGTTTGATATATTCAAAATTATAAGTCACCAAAGCTCAATAGTCATAGAGTTTAAACCTCTATCAGAGTCAGTTTATGGCAAGGAATAATAATAATAATATATATATAACTTATATCGCGCCAAATCCACTCTGTGGAGTGCTTAAGGCACGTGTACATGTAAATGATCAAGAATTGAAAAGAAATGTTTGAGATGAGTTCTAAAAGAGTCAGGGGATGAACACTTTTTGATGTCTTCAGGAAGGCTATTCCATAATGTAGAACTTGAGTGAGCAAATGATCTTTCCCCCCAAGTTTTAGCAATTTGGAGGATCACAAGAGAGTTGGAAGTGGATGAGCGTAGAGATCTCGCAGGGGTTTAGTTTTGGATTAAAGAGATGAAGTATTGAGGAGCAGAACCATGAATGCAATGAAAAGTGAGCAACAAAATGGAATCATTTTGATGACCATTAGTTCATATCGTTATTTTGAAATCTTTTAAACAGTAAAACCCAGAAAGATAGAGTTTAGCCCCTATATACAGTTCGACCCTCCATCCCATTCAGGATACAGCGAGAAATTTCTTGCCGTTTTTTAAATGTACATTCAAATTTACAAGTCTGATATTCATTCATTGAAGGAATTGAATACCAGGTATTTATTTAATTCATTCCACAGATTATATATATTACAAGGCATATCATATTTTTGAATGAAGCAATATATTTGTATCTGTTCAGGAAAACCATTCTGTACATCTTTTTGAATGGGGAAGAGAGAGAGAGAGAGAGACAGACAGAGACAGACAGACAGACAGAGAGAGAAAGAGAGAGAAAGAGAGAGGAGAATGAGCAGTGGAACAAAAAAAAAAAAGGAATATAGTTCTTTGAATTAAGATAGTTACCATTTAGTTTAAAGGTGTAAAATAATTTTTATAACTCCCTACAAAACTAGCCGGCTTTGTGTAGCATTATCGTGATGAGAAATTCTTGCTCCTTATCACATGGGAAAATTAATGCTGCAATAAGAACAATGTTGCCAGCTAAGGTTATCTTTGGATAGCTATCCAATTTCTGTTGGATCGTATCTCATTTACACATGCAAAATCAATAATGCTCACAAAGCCCTTTAGCTTCATTAATTTGATTAAAGACCTAATTTTGCCTGAATTTCTTTTTTTAAGAAAAAGAGTGCCTGGAGAGTAAATTGATTTCTAGGGCATCAAAAAAAACTTCCTCATGGATTGGAAAAGGTCGCTTCAGTTCCCTAAATTGTTAGCTTTCCATTTCCTTAGCAAAGTAGATTGAAAAATGCTCAGGATATTTGCGCACCTGTCCTGCTGTGCATATGTGCGTACAGAGTCAAAAGAAAAACTTCTCTCTTCAGCGATGCTTCTTCCAAAGATATTTTCTCTAGGTTTCGTCGCAAATATGGCCAAAGGACAAATCAATATTCAAATTTATTCCATGCTTTTGCCAGTTTTGAGAGGATTCATGTTGCTGGTGCCTGGAGCAAGATATGACATATATGTCAGAGAATTAGTTCGCAGAGAGAATTTTGCCAAGTGACATTATCTCTTTGAATAGATCTACTGATGTCGCTTTGGGTGATTCAGCTTCAAATACAACATTTTCGCAGTGTTGTTTGTTCAGTGTGCACAGTTGTAACTTTTTAAAAAACATTTGCAAATAGAGGATGAATTTGGAAAGTATTATGCCAAGTGAATGCAGATCTAGGTTTTGAGGATTCAGCAAATTGTCAATTACAACTCAGTGTTGTTTATTCGATGCTTTGTTACTGTCATTTAAATTAAATTTTTCAAAATACAATAATTGTTTATTTTTTCTATTTTTATATTAGATTTGAAGGTTATTCAACTTTGCATTCTAGGGAAGCCTTTTAAAAAGAGAGGTTTTCTTTTGATTTGAATCTTTCTTTTTCAGGGGATCAGGACTTCTAACATTCAGTGAATCCATTCAATTGACATGAAAAATCTAGATTAATCCTGCTCTATCCAGATCAACCCTTTGATTTTTGTTGTTGTTGAAAGACTTAGTATTTTCAATATTACAAGAATCATGTTAAAGTGATTTCAGATCAGTTGTAATTGCATTTGCCCACAAATAAAAAGCTGACCTTCAAACTTGTCGGGGGGGGGGGGGGGGGGGGGGGTCAGTGTGGTTATGGGGTGTAAATATATGGGGATAGGGGAGGTGGATAGGCATTACCCTTGTAATTTGTATGTTGGTTTAGGGATGGTTTAGAGAGACACCTTTCAGGCGTGAACAGGGTCCTTTTTTATCACTCGCATTCTCTAGCTTCGGAAGGAGACTCACAAGCAATTCTTTTTTAGAAAAAACCCAACAACCAATCAATGGGAAGTTCTGTATGTTAGGCAACCTTCATAACATTACATAGTTTTTACCACAGGAGAAATTTGCCAAGAACTCTATTCTTGTGCTAAAGTGGTTCTGGGCCCTGTTTCATGAAACTGGTCATCAGTAACAGCTGCCACATTTCTGTGACAAATTTGCTCTCAGCCAATCAGATGCAAGGATTTCAGTAGCTTGTAACAGTAATTGCAACTTGTTATTGATAAAAAGTTTGATGAAACGGGGCCCTGGCTTGCTTCTAGTCAGAACCAAGCAGGCACGAAAAAAATCATGAAAGAAATCCCATTTTGACTCATGAATAGTGAATGTTTAAGGCAGGCTCATGAAAAACCTGAAAAAAGTTTTCAATGTTGAAGCTTGAGTAACAAAAAGTGTGGGAAAGAAAGGGAGAGAATGGGGGTATTCAGAAAGCTTTATCAAACAACAATGGACCTCATGCTGTAGGGTATGTAAGAGAATATTCCTGCCAAAAAAGCACAATGTTTTACAAAAACCACATTAAATTGTGCCTCACATGAAAGCAAACATACATTGTAGCCTGCAAGTGTGAGTGTTAGAAGGGGATAACATCCACTGGTAATACCAAATGGAAATTAATCCCCCTCTGCACTGAGGCAAGAATATGTGAACTGGAGTTGAGAATCAAATTAAACTCCCTGTATTTGAAAATATTCTCCTTGAAAAAAAAAACCCAAACAACAATAACTGATTGTAGCTTATAGGCCCATTTACACTTGTTTTTTCGGTGGGTTTTAAATCTGTGTTTTTTCATCACACTTATTAACACTCGTCACTCGTTTAAATCGAGCGCAAAATAGCGAGTTGCAATCCAGGAGAAGAGAAGGTCATGTGACAAAAACCGTAGACTTTCTGCAATCTACATTTACACTTGCTAACTCCCCGGCGTTTCAAGCGGAGTTAGTGAAAACCCCCACTCTGGTTTAGAGTTTTTCTGGCGAGGCTTTTTGGCGACATCCTTCCCAAGTCTGCTAATTTGAAATTTGAAATTTGAAATTGAGTATTTATTGTCCATATGGAAATTTGTTTTTCACTGGTAACAAATTTACAAATAAATTGACAAGGTAAAACAGTCTTAAATGCAATAACCATTAAATTAAACAAGCAGCAAATTATAAATGATTATACATGGCAAATAGGATTGTAGAAAGTATAACATCCGCGCAATTATAGCATTTGAAAAAAAAAAAATCCAAGATTCTGAAGCACGAGATTTTAAGAATCAAGTGTAAATGGGCCTTATATGAATAGCATGATACTTAATAAGCTTCTGGAAAACATATTCTAACAGCAACAAAAAAAGTACTTTCGAAGAATCAAGTGCAATTTCAAAAGCCTATTGTACTGCCCATACAAATCATGTTCAGAAGATGTAATAAGCCATTGTAAAGTCTGCACATTTCTGAAGGTGATAGACAGGGCTATTGAAGTTGCCTTATGTTGATTTTTCGAAAGTAGTTTTTATTGTGTTTTCTTTGAGTTGAGAAAGGGAATAACAGCCATGTATGATAAATGGCTTTATGCTCTCTTTACGTTTTTATAGGCAAGAAGATGTGAATTTGATTGGCAGCACAGATCAAACTTAAAGGGGTTATGCTACCAATGAAAATATGATCATAACCAGATATCCTTGGGGTGGAAAAGGGGAATAACAGCTGTTCGTGCGGATCAAACTTCCTGATTCTTTGAAACATTTACATTCATTGAAAACAAAGCTGTGTTATACGACTGCAAACATAACTCTTTATCTTTCTTGATAAGTTCGTCATCTTGCTGGCAGAAGGGCGTTAACGCCCACATATGGCGCAATGTTCCCCTGGCTGGCAGAAGGGGGTAAATGTGCACACACACTGTACCTATCAAGTAGCACGCGCTTGAGCCAACACCCTTCCGCCAGCCGGGGAATGTATAAAATCGCGCAGGTGCGCGTGCTAACACCCTTCTGCCAGCCGGGTGACGCATGGAAAAGGGAGTAATGGCCATTTATGAATTATGGATTTATCCCCTTTTTGTGCTAAGGCAAAAATATTTGAATTTAACTGGCAGCTCAGATAAAACTTTCTAATTTCAAGTTCAAAGCATTAAAAAAAGGTTATGACTCACATAGCCTGAGTTGGAAACCTTTTCTTCTGTGAGTGCAAAAAGGATGCATCATTCAAAAGTTGCTGATGCAAGGCCTTTACCCGGGACTTTACCCCCTTTTTTGCTGCATCATAGATGTGTGACTTGGTGGTAAATCAAAGCAAACTTCCTGCATTCCACGTCATGTTTCCCCACCCTTTTGATTCCTCTAGTGAAAAGAAAATCATGTGCCACTGTTTTGAAAAAAATGTTTTGTGATAATATCTCTGGCTGATGTACACACTGTATTCAATAACATATTATCAGTTGGCACAGGACGAAAATCAACATCTTGACATGACCAGCTGCATATACCTTAGTTCTAACGTCAAAAGTCAGTATATCTCTTAAAAGACCCACTAGAATTTCAATCTCAAATAAGTATATTATTTTGAAATATTTTGAAGAAGTCTTGATGAAAAGGACACTTTTTATCTCTAAAATCTACCCCTTTTCAAACTTTACTTTGAGAAGTGTCAAAAAATGGGCTTGGTGACATAGTCTTTCATATTCCCAGACTTTGGCAAAGTGAAGCGAAAGTAAATCCAGGGTACTGTGGATGGAATACAGTTACGAACCTTGTTTACAGTAGTAAGTGCTCCGTGTTTTCCCAGTGCACTGTGCCTTTGTGCAGGCTTTTCACATTTTCATGATAAGGAAGATACTGAATAACTGGAAAACTAGACAAGGGCTTGAAGTTGGAGAGAAAAAAGGCTAGAGGTGATGAACAGAAGAGAACGAAGAAAGACTACTACTACTGAAGAAGAAATCGTAGATGTTGAGTGCTGGAGGTTAATATTTTTGGTTTGCAAAGCTCGTCTGCCCCAAGAGGGTATGTTCAGATTTAGCCTACTAGATACAAAACCTCAACTCCTTCCCAGAAACATATGAACGTAAGATACCAAGTAGGCCCAAATACAGATCTCATTATTCATATCATGCCTTTTTGAACTTCAAATATATTGCCCTCCTAAAAAGTAGCAGAATTATTTCTGTTTTTCACAGCTAATTATTGGCCTTCAGGCATATATGTGTTGTTCTGAAAGCTTTTGCATAGACCTTAAGAAGACTGAAGACTATTATCAAATCTTTTCTTCTTAAAAACTTTTTTTGTTGTTGATAGAAGATGTAAAATAGTAGTAGAGTTCAGTGTGACACAGTGAGAATATGAAACCTTTCACAAGATTAAGGGATTGCAACAATTATAATCCTGTCAAATTGATTATGTTTTCTCTGATATTTAAACACTGTACCGAGCTTTCAATTTCAGTGCCGCCATTACAACAACTTGGAATCCTCTAATAGAATGGCATATGACATATCCTGATGTACATTTTGTTGATACAATGCAATTTCATTTACAGTATTATTCCATGAATGTTAATTCCTCTACATTATTTTCTTTCAGCTAGAATAGGACAATTTTCTTACTCATTATTAGTTGTAAACAAAATATGGGATTCGAAACGGATTTTTAACTGAAAGACTGCATAAACAGTTTTTTGTTTTATGAGTGTGTATATTCTGTGCAAATACAATTCGTCCCTGTTTTCACGAAGTGACGGATACGAGGAAAATCGTAATTTTTCAATTTTTAGTTTTTTGCATTTTTGGACATCTTTCACTAACATCTTGAACTTTACAGAGTTTCAGACCGTAATAATGTCTAATTACGTAACTATGGCAATGACGTCAACAAGAAAATACCTAGTAAAAGGATTTTCTGTTTTCACGAAGTGACGGCTTTCAGCCGTCCCATATGCTTTACGTGTGCGGCTGAGTTCCGTCACTTCGTGAAAACACATAAAAGAGCGCGTCTTCGCTTTGAATACGTGATCGCGCAGAATTAGGTCAAATGCGCGCTCATCAAGTCCCATTTGTTTAACACGCATGCGGATGAGATCCGTCACTTCGTGAAAACAAAATCACAGTGGAACCTTAAATTTTTGTTTTCACGAAATAACGGCATTGTTTACACCTCGTTTTCTTTTAAAATATAAAAGGAATAAGCAAATGATTGATAATGAAAATTGTCCAGAATATGCCCTATACGAGGATATAAAATTTATTTACCCTTCATACATTAAAGAGGTTGAGATTGAGGTCTGAAACTTTGAAAGCGATTTACTCAAAACTAACCTTTTTAAAGTTGCGCGCTCATCCGTCACTTCGTGAAAACAGGGACGAATTTATAACCTTGATAGCATTATATTATGCAGAGTCAAATAAATTTCAAACAAATTAGCTGTGTTGACATTATCCAGAGTGAATTGACTTTACAGAACTTTGTTTATTTGATTTTGATAATTATGCTGTCAAGCTCTCTGCCCTACTTCACACTCACAGCTTATAAAACTGTTAAATAATTATGTGGGTTTTTTTGCTATTCACAATTCAATTTATTGTGCTGTTTGTGCTTTTTGTGCAAATATTGCCAAATAGAATTTAGATGTTTAACTTTTGTTTAGCTTTGTTTTTCCTCTCTTATTCAAAGTTTCCAAGTTTCCATTACTTTGCTGTAAGCACAGAACTATTTCCCCCTTTTCTGTGATTTTGCAAATGTTAAGATTTCTTTTCTCATCTGTGTTTTTTTTTTGTGTGTTTGTATCTTCTGTTTTCTTTTCTTCATCTTATTTCTATGATATAAGTTCTCTGTGTTCTATCCTGGGATTGATTTTTAGTTTATTCCTTTTTAATTTTTTTTTTGTTTAACTTTGCTTCCCCCATTTATTTTCACACTCTTCTTCATACTCATTCCTTTCCTCCCTCCTATACTATTCTTTTTTTTTTGTTCCATTTTAGCTTTTCATTTTCATCTTCCTTTTTATCTTTCTTTTCGTTTTCCATCCTTTTTCTTCTTTCCTCTCCTTCCTTATGTGATCTTCCTTGTGTCCTCATCTGTAGTGCTGGGCACTTTGTCTTCCAAGGCTTTAAGATTATAGTTGTCAGATTTTCTGGAAAAAAAAATTTAAAGGTTTTCATCACAAGGAATGGATGATGTCATTGTCACTTCTCTGTCAAATAGGGAATTAAGTTGAATATGGATATAAGTGATTATTATCGAAATTAGTTTTGTTGTTCGGTTTTTATAGTGAGAGAAGTATTTTAACACGAAGAAAGCTATCCTCACTGGGCATGGATCATGCAGTCATCACTTCTTTTGATAGGAAATTACGAGGAGTGTTTGATAACGGATAATTATCAAAATGATTTATTGAAATGAATAGGTTAGAAAATAAGAAAAATTTGAGGCCAGTAATGTCATAAACAATTTCCTTTGTTATTGATTACATTTATGTAGAAGATCCATGAGACATACGACTAATAATTAGAGGTCACTCTTTTACAGTTGTAGGAAATTTTAAGATGTTTATCATTTCTTGAAATAATGTGATGAAATGTGCCACATAGACATAGATTTGCAACGGAGTACATCCTCTAAATTAGTCTGGCATTAGTAGATGACTAGATTTCAATATAAAATCCTTGTGTGCCTCTTCTTCCCCCTTTTCCCCCTGTTCCCCCCTCCTTCTGTGTAAAGTCTATCACAGTTTCATATTTAGAATTTCAGATGCAACATGAACTTTTCTGCCAAAGCCTCTTCTCTCTTCTCCCTCTGCAAGCCCCTTTCAGACTTTTGTATTAACCTACTGGGTACTGGAACCAGATTCCCATGTATAAAGCCTATGGGAATGAAATAATTCAGTAGTCAACAGGTTAAGAATTTGAGATGGCATTATAATATCAACCCAGATATGAAGACTTCATTTGTGGAAGGGGTTAGATCCACTTCTGATGAAAATTGAGTTATTGATATTAGAACATTGTTCAACTGTGTATCTGTCTTTTGAACAAAAGTATTAAACTAAATTTTCAGAGCACTAATGAAATAATACACTTTCAAATTTTGCTTTTCCACAGATGCCTGTACAAAATCTGGCAAAAAAATGTGTTTTTTCCTGTAGTTACAGAAGTGGATCTAACCCCTTTTGCAATCAAACTATTCATATGCAGTATCTAAATTAGTTTTGCAAAAAGTATCTTAAATATGTGTCCCTCTCTCTCTGTCCTCTTTTGTTTAAAGTCCTCTTCACTTTTTGTTTTTAGACTTTAAAGTGCAACCTGATGCTACTATTCAATTCAATTTAATTTCAGTTCATTTATTTTCAACAACAATATAAAAACAAGTGTCAACATACAAAAATGTGAACACTTCGAAATAGGACTAAATAGGAAAAATGCATAATATCATTGCATGATATCTGAAAACAGATGCGCATGATCTAAAATTTTCTACCAACACTACCACTGGATAGGGTCTCGACCCCTTTTTCTTTCTTGACATTGAGTTCAGAACTGTAGATACAGCATGACGCTGTCCTACATGTGCCTAATCTCAATCAGTATGCCAAAAATACCCCTGTGATGAAAGCTATGGTGGCCCTGAAGTACGCTCGACAACAGGTCATGTGCGACGTGATTTCGCATCCCAGGTCCTGAACTTTGCATCCCAAGTCGTGAAATTCACGACCCGCGGTGCGAAATTCAGGACTCGTGGCGCGAACTTTGCATCCACGTCATGAATTTCGCACAGTGGGTCATGAATTTCACGACTTGAGATGCAAAGTTTACGCCACGGGTCTTGAATTTCATGACCTCGGATGCGAAGTTCAGGACCTGGGATGCGAAATTCATGTCGCACATGACCTGTTGTCGAGCGTACTTCAGGGCCACCATACTAATCTCAATCAGTATGCCAATAGTACCCCTGTGATGAAAGCCTCTCCGTGCCTTCTCCTTTCATAATTCCACTTCAGATTGCCATACTCAGAATTTGAGATGCAACACGATGCCAACCTAAATATGCATGAACATTTTCTACCAGCAGTCTCTGTATAGAACACCTCTCCACCCCACCTCCTTCCACTTCTCTTTTTCTCTCACATTCAGAATATCAGGTTTCATATAAAGTTGATCTCGATGTGGAGCGTCTAAATTAGTTTGCCGATATCACCTCCAATTGTAGGCTTACTCCCTCTCTTTAGCCCCCTCTAGGTGTAAAATCCTCTTCATATTTTGATGTTCAAACTTTCTTGTGCAACATGATGCTAATATATACCCTTTTATACTGGGCATTTGGGGCACCCCGGGAGTGGTCCCGGGGCACCCCAATGCCCAGTATGAAAAGCTTTTTTTGGGTGCCCCAGCTTTGGAGCGCTCCCAGTCTGGGGCACCCCAACTGCAGTATAAACGGTCGCAGTGCTTTGGGGTGGTTTGAACTCAGTGACGTAATCGTATTCCTTTGTGCATGTATCCTTTATGACATTATAATGGTACACGGGCACCATTTCTGCACGCAGCTCGGTGGTCATAAATGGCAGTATAAATGCAGTGGGGCGCCCCATATATGGGTTACGCATGGAGCGGTCTCTGAGTGCCCCAAATTTGGGCTGCAGTATAAAAAGGTACTAGTTGCCATGGCCCTACTAATAGTAACCCAAGAAAAACCTTTCCTCTCTTTCTGCTTTTGGAGGACCACGCCAAAATTTCATGTTGCAACTTTCAAATGCAACATGATACTAACAATACATGTAGATGTTCATGGTCCTACCAAAAGTACCCCCAGAAAAAGCCTCTCCACTCCTTCTTCTGTAACTCCACTTCAAATTTTCATATTCAGAATTTCGGATGCAACTTGATGCCCAGCCTCTTGTCCCGGGATTGCTATCAATTTCTTGAAGTCGGCTGCCTGATGAAGTATCCACATATGCATGTAACTTAATCTGGCCACTGTGAAATATTAAAGACAGAGTGAGAGAGAGAGAGAGAGAGAGAGAGAGAGAGAGGGGGGGGGTGGGGGTTCTCCTTGGTTGTGAATGAGTCATACTTGGATCAGATTCCCAGCACATTTTTAATCCTGCATTGTCATTGTAATTAAAGGGGAAGATACCAGCGGGGAATACTCGTCATTTCATTAGCAGCCAAATTACCAGCATTTGCACATTGTGTGTTATAGTGCGATTCGCCGCATTACCCAAACTCTAAAAGAGAAATGTAATGTGTGATGACTCACTGTAAGGCAAAGAATCAAATGGGTAAAACCGATGATTATAAATTATCACCACGTAAAAATAGAAATCTGTTAGTGGCGGCTGCCATAGTGTAATGCCCTTCACAGCCTGACAAAGAGATATTTAGTGGGAATATATTAGATTTAAAACTCATAAAAACCAATCATGAATTCATATGCAGGGGATCAGTCACTACACTATTAATTTGATTTCGCCCCTGATAGTAGTTGCCTGTTGGTGTAGTCCTGTCTCCCCCCCCCCTCCCCTGTTTTTGAGGGGGGGGGGGGGGGATCGTTCACGGGATGTGAATTTGTTATTGGAAACGCAATCAAAGCACATAAAACGATGTGGTATCTATGACTCACAATGCAGCACATCTGCAATTTACACTCTTTCTTTTTCATCTTTTTTTGCCGTCATCTTCTCTCTTCTTCTCTCCCTCCGGAGAACTCTGTTAAGATTTTGACCCCAAATTAGAACGCTTAATCTCGATCACCCTCAAGGCATGGCGCACCATCCCGAGCCTTTTCGTGCCAAATTGGCCGTGCTTTACAGCAATAGCTGTCGTTGGTGCATTGGTTTTATGCTCTGTTTATATCTCTCGATCGCGACAGAGGTGTACTATCGAATATTGCCCAGAGCGAGAACATGCAGTTATCGAGTGTTCTCTTTCGTGTGGCATTTAGTGCAGACTGCCCTTTTAGTATTTTATCTGTGCTCTTGTCAACTGAGGCAATTATGGCAAAGGGGGATGATCTTTTAATCTCTTGCACTTTGTGGATTGGCTGTAAAATTTCTGAAACAAATTTCTGATCAAAATTTTAGCATAAAATGTTTCTCTGGAGATATTACAATGAGTAGTGCCTTGGGCATCATGCGCAAAAACCTTTCGACAATTTTTTTTTTTTGGTGACTGGATGAAGTAGCAGACATAATAAGTACCTGGGAAATGTTGGGAGTGGTTTTCTCGGTCTGTTACATTATTCTTCGTCATCCTGCCTGTGTCTCTATCTATGGCAAATTTCTGTGGTGCTTGTTGCTGTTAATGCGAAAATTGGCACATTGTTATATATATTTTTTTAATGTTCTCAAAGTTATTCCGAATATGAGATCATTTGCCTGCTTCAAATGAACTTTGAGTATAAACAATGTTGATATTAGACAAGATTTGTAAGGTGCCAATTTTACTTGAAATCAAATACTGGAGGCGGATATTGGGAATTCTCTACAAATTTGAAAGATTGATGAGTATACAAAATTATTTGCTTGTTTGTTGAAAAATTTGTAACTATCAGCAAAGTTGGTCTGACACCCTCCCCCGTTCAAAATGTTCTGGTGACACCCCTACTCTCAGTTTTCTGTCAAGCCACTCGGCACCACTTCAGAAGTTCTTAAAATAGAATATTATTTCGATTTTGTCTTGGGGAAGCTGGTCATATGTGACATTGAACTGGTATGATTAACATTCCTTATCTCCACTTGACCGCTCACCATTAAGCATTCAATGCATACAATATTTCTATTTCAATCTCGGCATCTCAAGTCCGCAGGCTTGTTCCCACTGCCTAGTGTTTTTCACTCGACTTGAGCTTCTAATGCAGCTTTACAAATCTTTTTGCCTCCCTCCCCCCCTGAAATTTTCAAGACTTACATTTTTGACTGATAATTTTCCAAAATTCCACCGAAAGTGTGCACCAGATCCTTCAATTTCAATTTCAAAAATGCAAAGGCATCCTCGTGACTAGCTCGGTCGCTTCGCTCCCTCGCTTGCTTATTTCTTCAAACAGTTTGCATATTCTTGCCCATCCTCCAGTAAAAATTCTGCGTATGGCCCTGTGTCAGAGTATTAAATGGTAAGAAGGAAGGCAGGGTACAAAATAGGTACACAAACTCTAAAAAGTTACAAATTGTTTATTCTGTTACTGTGGAATCGCCCAAATATTACTTTTGCATGAACTAATCACCAATATTTCCTTTACTTTATCATCATGTAATAACATTCCGGGAATGTTTTATCTCATTCTGAGACAAATTAATGAACTATTTAATTACCTTGAATGATTTAAATGATTAAAATGTTAATTAATACCTCAAATTTGCCCTCTCAAAACAAGTTGCAAGAGTACATTTGCCATGCGTAAACCATAAAGCAATGGACCAAGTTGCAGATCCTTGTCCGTGTGAACAGCCCCATTAGCGCAGTGATGAATGATACAGGACAGACCTTTGCATGAGGATGTTTTCTTTCCTAATTAAACCACCATAAATCATGAGTCAGGCTGGAGTTAAGAGAAATCCAGACATGTTTCTAATCAGCTTGTGACTGGAATGGGTAATTTGATGGTTTATGATTGCCATGAAAGATGTCCCTCTTCCCAGTGTGATTTCTCAGCTGGACCAGAGATTTGCCTTGTCGTCATTCAGAATATCCTTTTATTTTTTTAGAGAGAATGGTTGGGTGATGTATATTGTAAAAGTTTTGAATGCGAGTGATATGGCTGTTTCTTAGGTATCCAATTATAGTGAAAGCTGTATGTGAAGACCACTGAAGGGAGACAAGAAGAGCGGTCTTTATGAGCAGGTGACCTTTGTATACAGGTTCCTGTGGTGGACATTACAATTAGAAGCAATTCCAGGTCTTCATAGCCACAGTGGCGGATCGGGGGGGGGGGGGGGGGGGGGAGCCAAATTTGCCGTGGTCCCCCTTTTGGCAGGGATTTTTTTTTGTTGCATTAAATAAACACCTTAAAAAGTCAATGAACTTTTTCGTGGTTATCAGCAAATTTTGGGGGAGAAAGAAAAAGCTGATCCCCCCCCCCCCCCCATTTTTTGGGGAAAATTCTGGATCTGCCAGGTTTGACTGTATCAATTAATTGAAGAAATACATTCTAGTCCTGTTGTAAAAGGTAATATTCATCATAATTTACCGCAATCAGGAGCAATAAGTACTGTAATCTATTAATGTGGAGAGCCTTTGGAGTAGCAGTTTTAGGATTAAAGTCAAACTTATATGTCAGTCATTAAAAGTGAATCAATCTTTTTGATGATCAGTTAGGAATGAAAGGTTGGGCCTACATTTTGGAAGCTTTTACTTGTGTACTGCAGTGTTTAGCCATCTGTTCCATATAAATTTATAATGCATCATAATGGACATCATTTCAAGCTTTAAGAAACATGGATTTCAAATGGCCCATAAGCTTAGAGAAATAGCCCTCCCCCCCAAAAAAATAGAACATCTCCATCCCCACTTCCCCATATATACTACCAGTATTTTTCAACAAATTAAGATTTAAGGACACACTGAGAACTGTCCAATACTCCCATTTATACTCTTTTGTTATGAGCAACTTTTCAAGTCATACTAGATTCTGTATAGATTTCATACCCTCAAGATAAAGATCTCTGTGTCATATTCAACAAATTCCTCCAAACAAATTTGGGTCCCCCAGCTCCAAAACTGAAACCTCTGAACTTTTCAACTTCTAAATCTGAACATAACATACACGCCAAGAGGTGCGAGGGGTATCCATATAGGCAGGTTGAAAAGTTTTTTGAAAAAGTGACAATATAATGGGAGCCCCATTTAGTATGAAAACAGGCAAAGAAGACTCTTGAATAGTTGTTGAAAAAGTATTCTTTCATTTTTGTGTGGTATCAAAGCAAATACGAGATCTTATTTGTACATTTATTTGTGTCGCTTTAGTGGGAATTTTCACAGGATTCAGGGCAGAGTATTACTGTCGCTAGATGATCTTTGCCTTGGGTTGAAAACTTTGAACAAATAGTGTATAAAACTGCGCAGATTTTACAAGGCTGGTTTCAGGTCTCTTTTGAGATGTTTGTTCCTTGAGTCTCTTATTTTAAACTATCTTGCAACCATCTTATATGTAATATATCAACACATCGTCATCCTTTTTACAAACTGGTGAATCTGGGCGCGGTGTACAGAAATGTGAATTGGAGGAAAAGGCATTTAGAGATTTAGGTGTTCTTAAACAATGGAATTTGCTTTCCTTGCATAATTTCATGTATTGATATATACATCAGAAGAAAGCTTGTAACTTAAATTTTAAAATGGTGGATATTACTAGGTACATTAATACAGAATAAGGAAGCACTGGCCCTTCAAACATAAATTCAACAGTTCTTGAAATCACTTTCCCCAGTGCTCGTTTCTGCACACGTGCACAGATTCACCAGTTCATAATAACAATGAGGATATTTATATGTTTTTATTTGAATAACACATACACGTGGAGTAGCCTTTTCTACTGTAAAATTCATTTTGAAAATGAATCATATAAAAAATTAACCCACAGTGCCATCAAAATTGTTAAAAAGAATCATAATTAATTTATTGTGAAAAAAAAAATAGTTTTGAATCTTAATTCTTTTCATTATATTCAGTATTTATTCCACAACCAGTGAACCTGTTTTTTTTTTTCTATTTCAAGAGGACTTATGAGTTTTTTTTTTTTTTTTTTTTTTTGGGGGGGGGGGGGGTTGAGGGTTGGAAGCTTCCATTTGGTGTCCCAGTTTAGGTGGTTAAAACATACTGCCCATGGTACTTTATGGGTTAAAGTTTTAAATTAATGCTGTTTTATGGGAGGAAGAGGAATGATTAACATGTACCATTCAATCCATTCTGTGTTACTAAAATCTTGTAATGGATGAACATTATTCTTGAATTGAATGTTTCCTGTATGTTTCAGCTTGCTTCATCAGACATATGCACACTCATTTCTCATGTAAATATTTAATGGATGGCACCTTGCAAAATAGTCCACCGAAGCGGAGAAAAATTGCCTGATCAGGCTGCCAAATCGGCTTACGACCTTTATCGCTGGATAGAAATGAAGTGTATGCCGGCGCCAGGGTCCTGCGGTAATCTTTGAGATGGGTTAAAGTTGGAGGGCTTCGCGTTGTCTCGCTCAGTGAATGTATCCGTTCCGCTGCGCAGTGTAGCAAGTGATTAGCAGAGATTGGAGAATTAGAAATGAAAATATCCGGTATCGAGATTCTGGGGTCAAGATTTGTATGTGTGTGTGTGTTGTGGCTTGTAATATGGGAGAATGGTTATAATAGGTGAGACAGATTGAAAATAAAAGGAAGGAGGGAAAAGAGAGAAGGAATGAAAGAATGAGAGAGAGAGAGAGAGAGAGAAAGAAAGGAGAGAGGGAGAGAGGGGAGAGAGGGAGAGAGGGAGATGTCATGAAAGAGGCTTTTTTTTTTTTTTTTTTTGGCCATTTAGGAGTATAGGAAGAAAAGACAAGAGGAAAATTTGAAGAAGAAAAAAGAAAAAGAAAAATGGAAACAGATATTTTGGTAAAGAAGGGAACCAAATGTTGGAGGCCCTATCATGGATAAATTTCTCGCTCTAAAATGCGAATTGACTTGCAGGAAATGAGTGTAGGCAGCATGGATGAAATACTTTTGACATCCATCCACATGCATTATTACTCTTTGGTTGATAATAAAACATTTTTTTTCCACATGGTACTAGAGAGCTGTCTGAAATATATATCCGTCTTCACTTTTATAAATATTATATATGTGTGTGTGTTGGGGGGGGGGGCAGATATTCTGTGTTAGACCTTTGTCAGATCAAATAAAACTAATGACTTTTTAAAACATTTATTTTTGTTTTTTCTACAGGGAGTCCTACAAGGATGGCATTTCATCTTGAAATAGACGTGTGGTTGCAGACATTGGAGTTAGAGGAATATACCCCCCTCTTTCAATCATATCACAATGTTAAGGTAAGGTACTTGCAAAGTAATGAAGTTATCCTGCTACATTTGAATATAGGTGAGTCTCCATCAGCTTGAGTTTACAGAATAGCAGGCTATTTCTGATCCCATGAAGTAGCCTGATTGGAGAATAGCAAGCTAATTCTCAGCTCGAGCTATATTGCAATGCATACATGTATTGGAGGTCGAGCTGATGTAAATGCGGTTGCACATTTCAGCGGAGTTTGGGCTAATACCCCTGATCCCCCAAATAGCCAGCTAAAGTTTGAGCTGATGAAAACACACCTTGTGATGTATAATTGGTTTTATTCTTAGTGAGTTAAGAAACATCTATCAGAGATTCTCTTCCATCTTGAGCTAGGTGAAGGAGGACTACATCCCCCTCATTTCATGAAATTCCAGCAAGTTTTTAAAAGACATTTTTTGTGTGTGTGAAGCTGGTTTCAAGTTGTTAAACGGTTATGGCTCTGACAGTCGCTTAAACGTCCGTCAGACATTTTGACTCGGCCCTAGCTCAGAAGAAATTTTTTATTTGGGTGGCAACAAGAAAAGGAATATGAAGTATAATGTGCCCTGCTTTCTGCAATTTCATTACCAGGATTTATATGAAAAACATTGCACACTGACGCTCGCCCCAGATTAAACACTTATTTAGACCCAGTGGCACTATTGAACATTTTGTTTGCATTGTATTTTGAGATGAGCTGCCTCAAATATGACGCGAAAGATGCAGCCTCAAGTTAACCTTCATAGGGGCACATGCATTTGCTTTGATTTTTTTTTCTTCAGTTCCTAAGAGTTTTAGCTTTTCACAGCTTAGCTATGAAAAAAATCATATATACCAGAGAATTTTTACCTCTTTTGAATTCTAGTGTCAGTTAATGAAGTTTTGTCCTTTAATTCCTAAACCTATTAAAAAATATTCCATATTGGCTGCTATCCCCCCCCCCCCCCCCCCCCCCCCTTTTTGCTGGTATCGTCTGTTGGTAGCCAGATAGGCATTAACTCCATTTTAGAATGACATTGTTTTTGCTTGGAGCCCAAAAAGCATTAACTTCTGGTATTTCCCGAGAGTTTAATAATACCATGGCTCTATCTATATGGAGGAAAATAATGATTTAAAACCCTATGCTTTGGAGAAGGCAATTATACTGTGATGGTAAGTGAATATGTTGCCGTCTTTGCCATTGCTGCAAACGTACAAAGGCGACATACTCATGTTACCTTAAACGAGATGGACGTTGAACATGAAAATGTCAGCAGCGATTGAGTACCTTACATACCAGAGACGTGATGCAATTGCCCTGGAATGAAAGTGTGTTCTTACAACGCTGTGAGCCATAAGGGCATTGAATCATATTGAAATACACGGAGATAAAGCCTTTTGGCTTTGAGCAAACTATGCATGTCTAGTCTGTGGTTTGTGTTGTGTGTTGTTCAAGTGTCATTCAAGATTTAATGGAGGAAAACATGAAATGAAAGAAGAGTAGAACAGCAAAGGAGAATTTGTTAGGTTTGGTTAGCTTTTTTAAAAACAAGAATGCATTCTTGAGGTTATAAATTCAAAACGAAAGATGCCAACTGTGAACAAATGTACTGTACATGAAATAGTAGGAAATTTATGATGATTGATGCATTTGCTAGTAGTGAGTGGGTGCGTGGGGGGGGGGGGGTAGACCTTTAATGTGGGAATAGAACTTCATGTGACCAAGATGCATTAGGGTAATTTACTTTTATTTTGCCAACTATATTTTATGCATAGGCTGTAGATTTTGTTGGTGTTCACCTATTCATTATATTATTAGAATGGTTTTGAAATAAAGCTTTTATAGTTGTCATATGGTCTTGAATATATTTTTTCCATTACAGTCATGGCCTTCAAATCCAGTGTCATAGATAAGCCTTTGAAACTACATCAACTAAAAACAAAAACAAAATTCTGAAAATCTCAATATGTTGTAATCTGAATAAATATACTCATGGATTATTTTGCAGCTATCAAGTAAATAGTGGTCGGGGTTGGTATTTAGGCAAAGGTCAGAATATCTGTTAAAAAGTGCAGGTCATGGAATGTAGTCACACACAAAATTGATCAGTGGTATATGTTACATATTAAACAAAGAAAACATATTATTTTACATGTCAGATATATTATCTGCATGGAGAAGAAATGAAGAATCCATGATCTAGATGACATGGAGTGTTGAATTCCCAGGAATTCCTAGGAATATTGTACTGGTATAACCAAATCTTTGTTGCTCCTTTTCATGCAAGTTTGAACAAAAGATAATAGTGAGAATTGTTCCCAATGTCGCTATGAGCTTGAAAGAAAATGAAAGAATCATAAGTTGGAAATGACATGGTTCATAGCCTTTAGAGCTAGATTAAATTAAATTACAGTCATACTCGTGCACATTTGCACTTGGATTCTCAACAATTATTACTGAGCTCAAATTGATCAGGAATGAAGCTTTTACCTATTATTAGGTAGTTAGGAAAACACAATGGTGTGAAAAGACGCATCCAGAATGCAAAATGTAAAAATGCAAATAGTAAAATGTCTATGGTGACATATTGGAATGAAATTTTAGCCAAGATTGCAAGATCATGCCACAGGAAGATCGCATATTAAATTTACAAGGTCTCCATGCTACCCATGTAATTATCAAGTGGCATTTCTAAAACATGATTTTCGTCAATTTTCCAGTTTGCATTCCGGATGCGTCTTTTTCGCACTGCTACTTTTTCCTAAGCTACCTCAATTCTACTGTTGATCGCGTTCGAGGCAATTTGGAATTTCTCTTTCTGATAAATTCAAAAAGACATAAGAAGTTAAAAACAACAAAAACAAAACTGGAAGCCTATGTAACTTGTGCATAGAATAATACATGTAGTTCCATGTTGAACCGTCTTTAGAAATCTAATGCTCCTTACACTATGAACATGGCAGACAAAGAAAGCGGACAAAATAAACAACCTCTCATTCTACCCTTCACAATGGTTCTGGTAGTCAAAAGAACATCCCTTCACAGCTATTATGTTTAATCATGTAGTTCCAGGTGAATATGCATGTGACACATGTTCCACATATTTTAGACAATAGCAGTGAAGGGATGTTCTTTTGACTACCAGAACCATTGTGGAGGGTAGAATGAGGGGTTGTTTATTTTGTCCGCTTTCTTTGTCCATCATGTTCATAGTGTTATATAGGAATGAGTGAATACTGTAGATAGATGATATGTTAGAGGAATCGTTTTTGCTCAGTATAGTATTCAAAACCATGCTCTAAATGATGAAGAAAACCAAAATATGGCATAAAAACCCTTTAATCTGCAGGCAAAGGGCTATGTAATCAGTCGATATAAACAGGTTAATTCATCGCATTTGTCGTCAGTAGCCAGGATGCGACGAAAGATGTTAACCCATTCGTGACAGGAATTATTTAAAGCCTAATTTGATCAGCTTTTATTCTTCAAATTGGCAACACCAACATTTTTGTTTCATTGCTACATTTTATTTATAAAACATCATGTATCAGAAATGAATATAGATTGACAGAAATTATGATAAGTCAAAAAGTTGCCAATATGCTGGGGAAAACGGTGATTTTAAACTTTCTATCACATTGCCAATTTAAGGATTTTAATGCTTATTTTCCTTTAAAAAATTTTCAGCATCAAACAATGAATATTGATGCAACCAAAATGGGCACAGTTTGTGTAGAATTTTTTGCTCTTTCTGCTCATGTATTTGGTATGATTTTTAGGGCTTTGCATTAAAAGATATTAGGCCAAACCACAAAATGTGGACCTCTGTCACGAATGGGTTAAACTGCAGGCAAAGGGCTATGTAATCAGTCGATATAAACAGGTTAGTTCGTCGCATTCGTCATCAGTAGCCAGGATGCGACAAAAGATGTTAAATAAAATCCGTTTCTGAGACAGACGCACAGTATGATGTGCCTCTGCCCCTGGCCAGACGGATTTTGAACTAACCTGTATAAGGTATAGGTGTCATCATAATCAAAGATTTTTGTCCTAAAGATTATTCAACTTTGAATTTTTATAGCGTAAATTAGCTTAGCAAAATGTGGGATGATTCAAATAGACAATGAACTGAATTGTGTTAAAGAAAACAAGTAGCTCTAATAATGGACTAATTTCGACAAATGGCCAAGGACGAGCCGACTCCCCTGCCCATTTTTCCTGGGACAATACCTCTCGTGCCAATAATGGGTCATTATCCAATTACCTCATTATCTGCGAAGTAGAGGTGGCTCATTAAAAACCTTGTCTGTCTCCCCATCTAGCGATGAAGGATAAGGGCGTGACCTGATTTGACCTCTCTTTTTAATTTTGATGTGTGATAGATATAGAATGGACAAATGTTAGGGTATCCTGTTTGTTACTTGGTATTACAGGTACAGTAGGTAATATGGTAGATTTTTCCAGTTGTGGTTTACTTGTTATACTTTTTCATAGTGTCTGTAGTAGATTGTGGGAATGCTTTGATGATAATGAAGATTTTTATTTATGCAGTGGCTGAACTGTAATCTACTTAATCTGGGCAGTGGATTTTAGATCAATCTTCTTTCAATATCATTTTCTATGAATATCTATCATTTATGTCCTAGGGCCTTTTTTGTTTGTATACTTTAAAACAGGGTTGACACTATCTTGGCTACTATAAGATAGCTTTTTATAGAATATTTGGAAACAACAGACCATGTATTCCATCATTTTTCAAATTCAGTCCTGCTTGTAAAGTCCAAGAAAATAGTCCAGATGCCATGGTAATCATTCTTAACAACCTCAAGTCCACCCGTCCCAACCCATATTTGTCATGGAGAGTAACCCTGTTGGGAAATCACCACCAAATTAGGCAGCTCTTGCTTGGCTTGGCTGGCTGCATGAGCATTTCTTGCTTGGGGTTTTTATCGTGTTTGTGCCATAAAGCCAAATCTGTTTGCAGCACGAACTGCAAGATTGTTTACACAGGAACATACTGCGTTCTTGGAGAATGCACAGCTCAGCAATTCAGTATATGTTTTTATAAAATGTGCCTGCCACCATATGTAATAAGGCCGAGACATAATATTGGAGGCCAAGTTGATGGAGAAATCATCAGTGGCATCCAAATCTTAAAAGGAATGTTTATTCAATTTGTTTTGTCCACATTGCCATATTTGACTACATAATAACTAATATTATCTATGAGAGAATAAGAAGCAAATATCAGTGTGCCTTGTTTGAGCTACATGTGATAACACTGATACTGAATACTTACACTCTCAGAAAAGTTGGTTGAAAATTATTAGCTTGGTTAAAATATGAACTGACCAACTCAGTTGGTTGAAAAAAAATCCCCATATGTTTTACATTCAAATACTCATTAACCAACAGTTGTTCGGTATCATATTTTAACCAACCTAATGATTTCTATCAACTGTTCTGAGAGTGTACATGCCTTGTGGGAGCTAGCTGGGCACAAATGATTTTGATACCTTTCTGGCTTTGTCAGCAGATGCTAATTGAAATCACTGAGTTGAAAATCATTTATTTCCATAAGTATTAATGCATTGACGTGCCCTTGTGCACATACATGTATGTTTACTAAATATCTTACTAGTCATTTCAAATTGGGTTAATTATTGCATTACTGGTACTTGTGACCATAGTCAAACTGAATTTCTTCATTTTCAGAAAAATACACTCTTTGTACATAAAGTCTAGACTAGACTCAAAAGGCCTACACATTTAAATCATAGGCATAAAGTTCAATTTCTGTCTACCGCTATATTCCTGTATATTTACACATGCATTATGAGATAAAGACAGAGTTTCACAGTAAACATGAGTTCTGCAACTGAATATTTGCACAATACATGAAGGTGTGTTTGCTGGCAAACATCATTACAATATGAGGAAGTTGCTTCATGCTTGACAGGATAATGAACTATGCATGAAAAGTTATGTATTCTTATTCTTTGTGTTTTTCACTCAGCTGTAACAGTATATTATTTTAGCAATCAGTTTACCTTCTTGTGAAAGATTTTCTTTAAATTATTCTATGTATTCACCTTACTGTAAATGTATTAAACTCTTGTACTAGTATTTGTTAAGGAAAAGTTTACCTAGGAACATCAGTGTCTATTTGGTGTAGAACTTATGGTGTTGAACACACACACACACACACACACATACACAGCTTTTAGACATGCACTCATCAGAGTAAATCGCATGAATGAACAGTACAGAAAGCCGAAAATCGAAACAATTTGGACCGAAACAAGGGAACAATTTGCATGATTTTTGGCTTTCTGTTCATTCATGCAAGTTACTCTGATGAGGCATGTCGAAAAGCTATGGTGTCTGAATTGTTTTGCAAAGTTTGGTGCTCCTGTAATTGTTCCTTCCAAAGTTCAATAAATGTGAATTACTTTATGAAACAAAGTGAATTACAATGTAAATGTGAATTCAAATATGAAGGAATTTTAATCTTTAAATTAGTTTGCAATATGCTTTTCTATTTGTGTTTCATTACAAAAAATTAATATTTAAGACTTACGTGCAACTGTAGCATCCAGTGCCTTAATAGACTGAATGAATTGGTCATAAAATGAAGGAATTTTAATCTTTAAATTAATTTACAATATGCTTTTTTGTTTAAGTTTCATTACAAAATTAATATTTAAAGACTTACGTGCAACTGTAGCATCTAGTGCCTTAATAGACTGAATAAAGTGGACATTAAATGAATCATTGGATTTATATATATAAACACAACAAAAAAAGTAACTCCCCCCTAATTCAAAACAGCATAACTTTTTAACGAAGAATTTTTGAGAAAAATAATATGGCAGGTGTGTTCCTACACTTATTGACTAACTTCGGTGTGAAAATGAGATTGATCTATCAAGTCATGCATGAGTGAGCAGACATTAAAGGCAAAAATGTCACTTTTCAAAAGTCACATGAGTCATTTGGGGGAATTTGTGAAACAAGCTTTTTCTGGTGTTTAAGTGCTATTGATGTTTACTGAAAGTGTGTCATGGTTGAGTGAGAACATTTTTAACGATGAAGCAAGAAATGTTAGAAAATTACTATTTAATGCCGGAAAAATGACTACCTGGTATTTTCACATAATGTGCTGACTAATGTTGGTTGAAGCCAATTCTTTCCATAAACTGAATGGATTTTATCGATTTAGGAGGGCTGAACATCACTTTCCTCTAAAAATTGTGTTAAACCAACTGTGATAAACATGAAAAGTGTCAGGGATAGGCATGACAGGGTCAAACAATGGAAGAAACCAAATTCGTCAAAGTTTTGTTTCACAGACCCCCCAAAATGACTCTTGTGACTTTTGAAAAGTGACATTTTTGCCTTTAATGTATGCTCACTCATGCATGACTTGACGGATCATTCTCATTTTCACACCGAAGTTAGTCAATAAGTGTAGGAACACTCCTGCCACATTATTTTGCTCAAAACTTTTTCGTTAAAAAGTTATGCTATTTTGAATTAGGGGGAGTTACTTTTTTTGTTGTGTTTATGTACTTGTATTTGGATTTCATTACAAGTGTAATACCTAGGACTTCGATCCAGTGGCTTAAATAACCAAATAGATTGTTCATAAAATGAAATCATTTTGAGCAAAAGTTCAGGTTAGACCTCTTTCTGCACTGTCTGCAGATTGCTTTTGACTGAATAATATTCTTCACACTGTCGAGCTGTGTGACGGAAACAAGAGAAAATCAGAAAAAAATCACTTCAGTCATATACTGTAACCTGTTAACTGCTGAATTTTCAAATTCCCATAGACTTAATACAGGGTCCACCTAGGCCCTGTTTCATAAGACTGCCACATTTCTATGACAAATCTTCTCTCCGCCAATCGGATTCAAGAATTTCAGTAACTTATAACAGTTATTGCAACTTGTTATAAGTTTTATGAAACAGGGCCTGGTTTCCTTAGGCAGTTCAGTTGTGATCTTCCACATAAAGCCTCAATGGCATGACGTTGGATATCATTCAAACTTCAAAGGGGGACCAAAGTCAATTCATTAACCCACATATCTATTCTGTAGAGACAAACCCACAATAGAGGAAAAGCGATGAAGTCATTACAAAAGTAAATATAATCTGGCCATGACTTTAGTTCCAGTAAGCTAGGAGGTGGCGTTGGCAAACAGAAAACAATCAATCAAGCAGGCTGAGCCGGCAAGTCATTATGTGCTTTGTAACAAGCGAGGGAGTACGTCACAAAAGGAAGTTTAAACAATGGAGAGAAAAAAAATTGATTTCAGAGAATATTCATGAGCAAATAGATCTATAGAAGGCCAATGTTATATTCATTGAGTCTGTACATGTAGTTAGTTGCAACATATTTACTCTTGATATTAATTGTACTTTAAAGGGTTGTCCATCTATTATTGTATGGTTATAATGTTGATAAAGTACGAATACTTTGGCTTACTTGACATTGATATTCAGCTCCTTTTGAAAATGAAGCAAGAGAAAATGGAGTATACAATTTACGTGTACACAAATATTTGAGAGAGGAGACCTTCTTGTTCCACCAAAGTGATACTCCATCCTCTTATTTGAAAATAATTTATGGCAAATGCTAATATAAAAAGATGAAAGAAAAAGGGTCACTCTGGAAAAGTTTTTGACTACATGTATTCTTTTCACCAGGTCTCTTTGTAAGCATTCCAGAACTAAATTGCTCCCAGCTCCAATGTATTTTTGTCTCTGCCTTGTTGCATGGTAACTCCCCTGTCAGCTGACATGTCACCTGACATGTCTTTTATGGAGTCATGTGACATGGCTCATCACAGATCTCCATCCAGTCTGCTGAACATCAGAAGATATTAAAGATCATAATCCAGTCATGGAACAACAACAGCATAAACAGCACAACAGCAACAGCTTATTTTTTTGAATCTTTCCAGTTTGAGATCAAATGTAAACTTGGATTGTTTGAAACTATAAATACATATAAATGATACCTACCAAATGAACGGGGATTACGAGGAGGATGAGGAGGAGAGTAAGAAGAAGAAGAAGAAGAAAGAAGAATAAGATGAAGAAGAAGAAGAATAAGAAGAAGATGAAGGAGAAGGAGAAGGAGAAGGAGAAGGAGAAGAAGGAGAAGAAGAAGAAGGAGGAGAAGGAGAAGGAGAAGGAGAAAGAGGAAAAGAAGGAGAAAGAGAAGGAGAAAGAGAAGGAGAAAGAGAAGGAGAAAGAGAAGGAGAAGGAGGAGAAGAAGAAGAGATAAAAGTATTGAAAGGTAAAAAAATTGAGCTAGTCATTTGGCGCACATGCATAAAATTTCTCGTAATTATGAGGATATATATGTTTGATTTCAGGGACAAGATTTGAAAAATTTCAGCAGGTTTTCATTTATAGTTTATATTGTGCTAGTCTAAACACTCCACATACTACTTGATAAACAACTGAAAATTGCTTTGCCAGTTTCCCTCAAAATGGAATTCTATTTCCAGAACTATTCTTGAGGTCTTCATTGCTGTGGCACTGGATTTTTTTGTGGGGGGGGGGGGGGGAATCTGAAACTTATCTGAATATTGTGCTCTCCCTTTTATAGAGGATCCCGGACGAGTCTTGGGTGAATGAACTGCATTTTCAAGAAAAAAAAAACCCAGACCAAATGTCAAATGTTATGACTTGTTTTTATGATGCTGTATATGGATTCATTCGAACCATCAACCTTCAGCGCTTGCTGAAGTTGCATTTTCTGGAAAATGAATTGAAACTAGAAATGTTCTGAATGGTTTGTCATGAGCTAAAATAGATTGGCTAGACAGGCAAAGTTGGTGCTTGGTACTTGGTAGATGGTCTTCTATAGCATTCCTCATGGGGAAAATATGTTAAGAGAGGAATAAGAAAACTTTGTTGAACATCATAAGAAATAAAAACTGAAAAGAGGGGACATATTTTAATCATAATCATGACACTATGTGTTCTGTGATAATTGTTCACTACTGCCAGGGCAGTTTCATCTGATGACTGCCACTTTAGGCCGCTTATCAAAAGTCTTGTCCCGTGTCTTTGATCGTCTTCACTGCAACCGTTCTTTTACATTGGCTTTCCCACTCCCCCAATGCTTTGGGAGGATTGGAAGGGAAAAGATGCTGAGCGGGAAAGACGATAAAGGCTGCGTTCCAAATTGCCTCTGACTTCTGTCAAGGTGCCTTAATTTCATTTGATGTGTTCATTTTGTACTTGCTATCATTATCAAAGAAGATGCATAAGAGTGGCAAAGTTGTATAGATTCAAACATTAATGGAAATTTGCATGCTTCTTAGAATTATTATTATTAAAATTATTTCTTTTTTCGCTTAGTCATTACCGGATCTGTAATCTACCTTTAATGTTTTCAATGTTGTGAGAACAAATGCCTGGTGACACAGTGTGGTTATGTGGTGGGCCACAGGCATTTCTTTCAGTTGCCAGCTATGGCTTGGTGAAGTAAATTAGCCAAACTCTTCAGGTTCATTGCGGCAAGGAAAGACAAAATTTTGCTATTTCATGGTTGGGAACTTTTCAACTTTTCTTCACACTCACCACCCACCATCAGGCAAGATTGATTGTCACTAAGAGAGAACTAATTAATATTGGTGAAATGTGCCACCTTTTATAAATATCATAAATAGAGAAATAGACAAATATAAATAAGTAAATAAATGAATGAAAGAATAAATGAATAAATTATAAATAAATGAATAAATGAATAAATGAATGCGAATTTGATGACTAGATAAATGAATGAATGCATAAATAAATAGATAAATAAAGACATTAATAAATGAATACTGACTACTGTAAACGAAGGAAATATATTAATAATGTGAAATACTTACACAAATATGAGAAAATAAATCTCTGACAAGCAAAGCAAAAATATGATAGTGGATAAAAAATTATGTTCCAGCTGATTTAGCAGCAATGAGAGTGATTCAGCAATCAGTATTTCATGAGCAAGAACTGTTCAATGGGTCATTGGATTGATAGCTCAGTATTAGCCCTAAGAGAACCGACTTTAGAAAACTAGAAACTGTTGATGTACACTGAAATTTATTTACACTACCATAGAGATTGAATAAAACTTTTACATTTTATTGATGGTTGCCATTTTCATCTCAAGAAACTTTTGCAAATTCATGAAAGTTAGTTTATTGTTTTTTATTCCTAAGCAATTTCACAGGAACAGAATTGGATGTTTTGATTCAGTTGTGACTCGATAACAACAGAATGCGGCCTGACATAAGGGGAGGCATTGAGGAGGGATCGGAGGAATCCCCCTTCCATTTTTCCAGCTGTCATGGAGGACTTGTAAAGCACTCAATATCCTCTCACTGATGATACCTCTATCAGTTGCAAGTATCTGAGGATATCGTCACATCCCAGGTGCTCGTGCTCGAGAGTCTGTTTATTTGACAATACCTGTATCAGTTTGATGCACCTTGTATGTCCAGTATCCTTGTCATAATGTATTCCATATCTTTCATTCTTATTCAATTATTATATCCCTGCCAAATGAAGTTTGAAGGGGGTAGGCCTATGTAGAAATCGTGTACTGTCGGTCAGGTGGTCGGTCCATTGCAAACCTTGCAGATTGAACTACTTCCTCAGTTTTTTAACAATGCTCATGAAATTTGGCACACACATTGGTCTTCTGGTGAAGATGTGCTAGACATATCTTTTGAATTTTTCAGATACTGTTGCCGTGGTAACAACATTATGGCAATGAATTAGGGGGAAATATTGGTTTTTTTTTAAAAAGTATTATGCTCTATTGCTCTTGCTTTTATTGCCTAAATGATGAAGTGTTTTTACTTTTATAAACAGCTTTCCCTGAAACTGTATATGAAATGAAAGTGAGCATCAAAATCTTCAAATTGACAACAACATATTATAACATGACATTATTCTTTTGCTAGCAATTGGGCTATTTTCCCCTGGGTAATACAGAGAATATTCCCGCTGTTTTATTTCATATCTGCATTAGGTTTTTTGCAATACGTAAAGTGATTGAAAAACATAATCACTGGCAGTAAGATATAAGGACAAATATATTTAATTTGACAAGATATAATGGAATATGAAATTATCATTTTCCATAAAGAAATTAACAATTTTTTTTGCAGTGTCAAATTATGGCCAACATCTACCTATACGTTATGTTTAGCTCAAGAATATAAAAGTAAAGTTAAAAAAAAAAATGGTGCCAATTTGAGGAGGCAGCAGTGATTTGTCATGACCTTTAGAAAAGGAGGTTGCCCCTCTATAGAGATGATGAGCAAAGGAGACGTTAGTCCTGTCTGTATCAACAATATCAATTACTGATGGAGAAGAAAAAAAACATACTGTGAAGGGCTCCTCAAAATCCATTAGATACCCTCCCCTAGGAGATTTAACAGATAATTGTTTTCTTACCAAACTGTTGTATAAATGTGGGAAACTTATGGGGGAAAATTTGCTTTCTTATCATCTTGTTTTATTAGAATATTGTAAGTAGAAATAGTCATAACTTATGATTAATATCTTTGAATTGGCATCGTATTAGGAGTATAAATTTTTCTTTTGCTAATAAAATGGTTTCATTTTGCATCTTTAGTTTTATTATTATCATTATTCACTCCTGTTTTCATCATGATCATCATCATCATCATCATGGTTGTTGTTGTTATTATTACTATTATTATGTTGATGATGATGATGATGATGATGATGATGAATGGTCTTCCCCCCCCCAAAAAAAAAAAATGTAACAGTAAAATGAGATTTATGCAGATGTTTGAAAAATGTTGTCCCCTAGTGGGATACTACAAAGTGTGAGAGGAAGGATATTGGTCTAGAGAAGATGAGCAAAGGAGACAACATTCCTGTCTGTAACAACAATATCAATTACCAGCTGAGATGAAAAAAACTATTTAGGGCTCCTCAAAATCCATTAAAAACCCTCCCCTAGGAGACTTAGGGAGGAAGATTTGTTTTCTTCCCAAGTAGTCTCAGATTTCATACTTCAGACTTTGCTGTAGTCATTAGAGAGGAGGTTCCAGATACGGCAACATCCACGGAAATGGCATCTTTAATGAAGGGGTTTTGTTTTTAGAAGCACCTGGGTTCAATACCATCTTGGTGCACTTTTGACCATTGTTCCAGAATGATTCCATGATGATTATCAAGTCCGTCAAAACTGGTTGCTTATTTACAAGTTTAAATATCTGCTTTGCAGTCAGGGGTGAAATATGAAAACATCATTATCGTCATCCTCCTCCCCATCATTAACATCATCATCATCATCATCACCAATTCACCATCATCGTTATCATTGTCATCATTTGAAAATATTGTATTGCATTGCAGTGATGACTCCTGTGTAACATTTTCCAGTAATGCTTGTGTTTTGTGATAATCAAATTTTATTTCAAAGATGATAAGATCTTTTGTAATGTTCAAGCTGATCACTCTTACTGCGAAACTAAATTTCCGTACTTTTTGTCTTTTTGTGTTTAAGACCACTACAAACTGTCATGATCAAATTTTTAGTAGTCTTAATGGATACTAAAATGAGATGCTGGGCTGCGAGCCTCCATGTATAAGGAAAAACGAAATCGATTCTGAATTTTGATTCTTCATAACAGTCTTGTGATTGTCTATGATATAAAGCTGACTTAGCCTTTGCTGTGACTAAAAAGCTTAAAGTAAACCCAAATTTTGATTTGGTATTCCTTTCATTACTCAAAAGCTTAGATTAAAAAACATGTTTCCTAACATTTTTACAATAAATCAAAAAGTGATTTAAAAGAAAAAATCAGGTTAGAGTAATTTGTGGTGGCTTTAATCGCGAAGTTGGAAACCCATTCGAGTAAGAAAAGATAAAGTTTGAACTTCAAGACTAGGAACCTGTCTGGGATATACTTTAGAAATGATTTGTGAAGGGACAATTATTATCCCCGATGAATACCAGGGCCCTAATGGCATTCAGTCCCACACATCCAGTGTGCTGGGGTGCAGCAAAGGTTATTATGAATTTCATATCAAGTGTTCATAATTTCTCATGATTCCATTAAGCTGCATAATGGATTGTCTAATCACATGAATATGTCATTACTTGATCTATTTTTGGTATATTTTTACACTCTGTGGTCCCTGGAGTGGCTAGGGTTATTATGAATTTCATAGAATCAAGTGTTCGTAATTTTCTGTGACACCATCAAAATAGATAAGGCTATACACTAACAAATGTCTAGTCTGATTTGACTAGACACCGGATCAGATCACCGGATCACCAGCTAGATTCCAGTAAAAATTGACACAATTCTAGTAAAATTGACCAGAATTCTAGTAAAGTTAACATAGGACCCTGCGAGAAATAACACTATTCTAGTCAAAATTGACACAGTTCTAGTAAAAATGACAAGATTCTAGTAAAATAATTTGACTAGATCACCGGATTCCACAGGCACTTCTCTATTCTAGTCAAATTTGACTAGATTCTAGTGAAAATGATCAGAATTCTACTTAAAATGAACAAAACTTTTACTAGAATTTGTCAATTTCACTAGAACTACATGTAGTCAAGTTAGTGTTGGTGCCCATATGATCTAGGGGGTGTAACATAAAAAATACAATCAATCTTACGATTGATATCAATCGTAAGTCTATGGCAAACCATGTACTAAAGAGATACAATTGATTGTAAGATTGATTGTATCTCTTTATGTAACACACCCCTAGTCATATTGTTTTACTGGAATCTAGTCATTTTTACTAGAACTGTGTCAATTTTGACTCGAACAGTACTAGTAATCAAATTTGACGAGATTTGTTTTTAAAGTGTGCATGTATGTCATCATATTCTTTTAGGAGTCAGAACTGTGTTCAAAGATAAACTTGAGTTCTGGGGGTGTTTCACAAAGACTAAGATTGCCTGAAATTGCACTTAACTATGGCTGGCCATTCATGCCGCTGTTTTCTTTTACCATGGATTTCTCAGAGCATTTGCAAACCATGGTCACAAATCTGCAGAATTGACAATTTTTATACTTCATTGATGAAGAAAACAAAAATGTAAATTCTTCAAATTTGTGACAATGATTTGCACATCCCTTGAGAGACCGATGGTGAAAGCAAACAGTGGCATAAATGGTTTGCCATAGTTAGAGCGCTTTGAGTCAGTCTTAGTCTTAGTCTCTGGAGTCCCACTTCCCGAACGGTTTCTTAGCTGTTTTGCAGAAAAGGTTGACAATATTACTTCAGAATTACAATCAACAGTATGTCATAGTGTACATATTCCTGGTGAGCAAGCTACAACCTTCTCATTTGATCAATTCTTGCTTGTGTCGGGAAGTGAGGTCCTGAGAGTGATTAAAGAATCTTCTTCAACAACATGTAACCTTGATCCTATTCCCACTCCATTCATGAAGAAGTTTCTTAATGAATTAGTTCCCACCATGACAAGTATTATTAATGATTCATTTATTGATGGCTATTTTCCAGACAAGTTCAAGTGTGCTCATATTCTACCAAAGTTTAAAGGTTCATCTTTGGACCACAACGATTTTAAGAATTATCGCCCAATTGCAAACCTCAAATTCTTTTCGAAAATTCTAGAAAAAATGGCAGCACTCCAGTTACAAAATTATGTCGAAGAATCCAATCTTCATGCCAAGTACCAGTCTGGATATCGATCATTTCATAGTGTTGAGACCGCCCTTTTGAAGGTAACTAATGATATTCTTATGTCACTTGACAAAGGAGAAGAGGTTATTTTGGTTTTACTAGATTTTTCCTCTGCATTCGATACAATCGATCATAACATTCTCCTTAAACGTTTATCACTTAGATTTGGAATCTGCGGTAAAGCACTTAATTGGTTGACTTCGTACTTGCAAAGACGTACCCATAATGTAGTCATTGGAAATGATCGTTCTTCAACACAAATACTGACCAAGGGAGTACCGCAAGGATCCGTACTCGGTCCGATTCTGTTTACACTTTATACTTCTCCTCTTGAAGCTGTTATTAACAAATATACCGTACATAAGATGTTTTATGCTGATGATACTCAATTGTACCTAACATTCAAACAGACAAACCTTGACTCTTCAATCTCCCAGATAACCAATTGTGTCAAGGCAATCAAGGAATGGTCTCAATTGAATTGTCTTAAGTTGAATTGCAGTAAGACAGAGTTCCTTCATGTTTCATCTCGGTTTAAACAATCAACACCATTGCTGCATTTGAACCTACATGGAACGCAAATTGCTGCTGCCATAACTTGCAGAAAACTTGGCGTCTGCTTCGACAATAAGCTCACTTTTGAACAATTTGTCGCACAAAAATGCCGCTCTGCTTCATATGCCTTACACAAAATTGGTAAAATTCGGGAATTCATTGACAGAAGAACAACTGAGCGTTTGGTTCATGCCTTTGTCATGTGCCATTTTGATTTTTGTAACAGCCTCCTTATTCACCTACCACAGCGCCTCATTCAAAGACTACAGATCATCCAAAACTCAGCAGCTCGACTAGTCACTCGCACTAGAAAACATGATTCAATATCTCCTGTCTTACGCAATTTACATTGGTTACCAGTCCAGTTTCGAATCCAGTTCAAGATTTTGTTACTAGCTTTCGAATGTTTTCATGGACTAGCTCCTTCGTATTTGAATGATCTACTCACTGTATACAAACCAACAAGACAGCTCCGATCATCCACACAGAATCTGTCTATCATACTTCCAATTCAAACAAAAACATATGGCGAACGTTCATTTGCTCATGCTGCATCAGTTTTATGGAATAACCTCCCAAACTCTCTTAGAAACATCGACATGATAGAGAAGTTTAAATCTGCACTTAAAACACACTTATTCAAAACATATCTAAGTAGCCTAACAAAGTAAATTCAGTTACCTATCTTTCAGTCATGTCTTTCCTTTTCTTTTTCTTTTTCTCTCTCTTAGAGCGCATAGGGACATACAGACGTAATGTGTTATGCGCTATACAAAAACTGTTCATTATTATTATTATTTTGTGAAACACCCTCCTCGTCATGCATTTGCATCGATACTGTCTCCAAGGGAAAAGTAGATAATTGTGCATTAAGACAGTTTTCCTCTTGAAAGATTCTTTTTTGAGAGTCCAGAATGGTTTTAAAGATAAACTTTGGTTCATACAATTGCATTGTGAAATATACTGTCTCCAATCCACAGAGAAGAGTAGATTGTGCATTAAAACAGCTTGCCTCTGAGAGATTTTGGAATCATCATATTGATAGGAAATTTAGTCAATTTTCGAGTGTGATTTCCCTTTGCTGCCAGCCAAAACTTTTCCTTCTTTGAAAATGGATTCAATTTCTATGTTCTTTGAATACTGACAGGAACTTGTCATATAAGTATGTACCAGTGTTCTTCTCACTTTTTATTACAATTGACTATGCTTCATCTTTTTCTCATAACAAAGTGAAGTTTATAAAGAAGAGAAAAATAATCATATCATGCATGTACCTTTGCACTCCTCTATGGCCTTGCACTACGAAAACAAATTGAAACTTGTTTATGCTTTGCAAGCTCTGTATGTAAAGAAATTTGCCTTTGTTGTGATGATTTTACTGCCAGCTTTCTCGCAACAAAACTACTGGATTTACAACTTTTCCATTGTGGTAATTTGACAGTTCCCTGATCCTTTAGGGTGTTCAGATGTTAGAAATTTATACTAGAACGGTGTAGCTATATGATGAATTTATACATCTGAACTCCGTATAACGAAACAACGTATAACGAAACGACCGTCAGAGCATCGTTTCGAACTAGAACTCGATAACGAATCAGCATTCCAAGTACGTCTGAACGTATGGCGACCATAGAATGGTATAACTGGCCAGAGCTTAATGTGACCGCGCGCGAAAGGTGACGAGTGATATGTGGAAGAGGAAAAGGCCAGCCGGGGCTAGCACTGACATCATTGCCGTAACAACATGCGCAGTGCAACTACACATCTATACGACGTTTTCCAGATCTACCAAGATTATGTGTCTGAACAGTCTGTCAGCTATACGATAATTGTTTCTTTATCGAGTTCTGGTATAATTTTTTTGCGTCTGAACATGGGGTACATCAGCCCACACAGTTTGGATGTCATAATATTTCTTTTGACGAGGATTGAGCTAGTTTTTACACTTGACTGCCGCTATTGTGAGCTATGACAAAGGTGTAGTTCTTTGTTTGTATTTATTGTACCACTCTTTCTTTAGGCTGATGTGATCTTGACATGGATTTGGCTCTGTGTCTAAATTATTTTTCCTCCAAATGGAAAGTAAAAAACTGGCTCAAATGCAAGGATAAGATTATTGGTTGTCTTTTTGAGTCAGAATAAGGGCCCATCCTCTTTGTAAATGGAAAAGAGAGTGCCTTTGTATCTGGTTTTCAGAGGAGAATGTATTTAAAGAGTATGTGTTTAAAGAGTATATGACAGACGAGCTTGTTCCATATGCTTTTGAAAATATCGGGAAAGTCTGAGTTTCGGAGAGGCCAATACTCTATGACAAAGCAAAAATTAAAATTGGGGATTTTTATGCGCTATATTATATCTTCTTGATCATTTTGGGGAAAAGAATGATAAAGTACAGGATGAATTTTTACCCACTTGAGTGTAAAACTATGTTAAGTTTATTAGGTAAAGAAGTGCTGACATTAGGAGCACTTGAAAAATTGTGGAAATAAACATATAAAAAAAAAAATTTAAAAAAACAATGAGGCGTACACATTTTGTACGTACTGGGGAATCGTCAAACAGAGGGAGTACACATACACAAAAAAGATGAAAATATTTACAGGAAATCAATCAGTCATGAAGAACAATAGAATAATTGCTTTGATTAATGAAAATTGTGAACATTAACATTGATCATTAATATAACCAAAACATGACTTCTGTCAGTTGTATGAGTACAATACATTATGAAACTGCCCTTAACTTGATCTCCTAAAAATAAATTGTTTGCAATTGTGCTGCGATTTCCGCATTAGCATGCAATTCCAACTGACTCGTCACTCTGCATTTTGCTAATTGATTGGTATTTAAACCAACAACAAGTGAACCATTGCATTATTTACTGAGTGTTTCCCACACTTTTTCATTCCACAGGAAACATAATTCTGATGACTGGAACAACGTTATGGTTCGGCAAAAGAGAGAAATGTGTTTGAAACATCAACCGTGAGATTAAAAATTGTGGACAAACCAAATGAATGGGTGACAAATAAGTCACACTAGAAATAGGCTTTGTTCTATGACAGATGACCAGTGTTGTTTGTGGACAAGATCTTATTCATTTTAATAAAATTTTCAAAACAAATTGTGTTTGCTCATTCGTGGGCATCATGTATATAAAAAGAGTTTTATAAAGATATTTGAAAAACATTGTACATGTAGGCATATCTGGTAAATAGAAGATATGAAAAACAACAACTTGATCGAGTGGAAAAAAAAAAACAGCTCTTGACTATGTTTCTGGAAAAGTTATGAATTTTATTCATAAATGTCCAGATTTTAAGAAATTAATGTCTATAATGATTAATAACAGTTATGTTGAAGGAACTGGGATATTGGGCTAAACTGTTCTCATGATATTTCTGGTGTTACTCTGAAGTGTATTTAGATTGAAATATGGTGTGGTTGAGTTGTACTACTTCAAAATATGAGAAGAGTTTAGGGCAAAATGTTTTGCCATTATGAAAATGTGGGGGGGGGGGGGGGGGGAGTTGCCTGACTAGTAACACCATGGATCTAGTAGAGACTCCAGTAGGTCCTTGGTAATACATAAAAATCTTTTATTTGGATAAATATTTTCTTCATACCCCGCCAAACGAAGTTTGAAGGGGGTATTTAGGAATCAGCATACGATCGGCGGGTGGTCGGGCAGTTGGTCCATTGCAAATCTTGCGGATCAAACTTCTTCCATTTTCAAGCAGTGCTCATGGAATTTGGCACACACATTGGTCTTGGGATGTAGACGTGCAACACATATTTTTTTAATGTGTGGGAAACTGCATTGCCATGGTAACAGCATATTATGGCAAGAAATCAGGGGCAAATCTTGATTTTCTAAATTTTCGAGCAATGCTCATGAAATTTGCCACACACGTTGGTCTTGTGGTGAAGATGTGCGAGACATATTGTAATTTTTTTTTGATGTGTCAGAAACTGCGATTTACCATGGTAACAGCATAATGTGGCAGTAAATCATGGGGATATATTGAGGATCGAACTACTTCCTCATTTCTCAAGCAATGCTTAGGAAATTTAGTACACACATTGGGGTGGTGGTATTAATCACCTTCAGTGATATTTCTGGTTTTATTTGCTTTTATTGTGGTTAATTTTGATATCACCAAAACTTGGGTGAATTTACTGCTTAATGCATAAGATGACAATTGATACCAAATTGCCTTCTTTGTTATTTTCATTTTACATCATCTGCATGCTTTTAATAGCCTGGCATTTTAGTACTGTAAAAAAATTGTTCTTGAGGGTAAGAGTTGTTTTTGTGCAAACATGCATCTTTCTTTATTTTTCACAGTTATGCAAATACAAGAAAAATGAACATGCTCTCACTTGAAAGGGTTGTTTGTTTAAAGTAACTGTTCTTTAAATCCTCTAAAAAAAAAAAACCATGTTAAAGAGACTAAAGCTTACAGGTGATACCTTAAGATCTGTGTTTTTTATCCTTTAATTCTCCTATTGTCAGTATTTCCTGAGCTTTCAAAATGTAATCTTACAGTTATGCAAATATCTTTCAAACTTTTTGCCTCCAGAATGGATTAATGTAATCCCTCTAAGTCTGAATAAAATGAACCCCATTGGACTTCTGGTGGTATTATCCTTCAATATAAATATTAGGAAGGGACTCTTCACCACAGGAAATGGGTCATACCATTTGAAGGAGCAGGAAGATACAACTTATCATTAAGTTGAATAACATAAATTGCAGGCATTGTGTGATTTTACCTTGCAGAAGAACTGTTAACTATAATTGTTTGATAAATTTTACTTGAAGCATGTATTTTGTATTTGTATTTATTTGAAAAACATCATTCACATATGTGTATGAATATTTGGTTTTGCATGAAAAAAATAATGAAAAACTACAGCTGCATTGCAGATTTCAACTTTTTGTCACAGTTCCTGTTTTAATTTTTTTTAAATAAATATACCATATCATGTTTCGACTGTATTAGCTATTTCTCAGACATACAAGCCTGTAAAGTGAATGTCTCAACATCCCTTGGGCATTCTCTATCCAAGCAATTACATACCCTTGTTCAATAATGTTCTCCCCCCCCCCAAAAAAAGTAGAAAATTCCATTTCTATCCTGTCATTAAATGTTTCTCTGAAGGTTGCTTTTTCCCTGGTGGATAGAAGCTTTTTGTATATATCCAATACAACTATTAGGTATGCAAAACAGGAACAAACAAGATTTTAAGGGGCCAAAGGGGGGCCTACAATATAATTATGATTGCGCTGAATTTGTCTTGGGGTACTAATTTGGCCCTGAATAAAGATTTAGGCCTCTGTGGAATCAATTTCAGGGCGTATTAAGGAGAATTCATTTGATGATGTCATGTGGATATAATGGGGCACTTATTTGCGCAATCTCTTCAGTTGGAAGGCATGTTTGTATGCATTCTAAGAATGTTGTTTATAAAGGGTATTGATTGAAGATTCCTCTGTATTGTGTCTACGAAGTGTCTTCTGTCTATACATAAATGGTCCCAGCTTTTATCTATGAAAACTTACCAGTGCATGATGAGGGATAGTCTTAAGATGCAGACATTTTCTTAAAAACTCCTTGAAATCTGATTTCCAGTAGTATTTGATATGGAGAGGGCTGTCTTTAATTTCGTCATTTTTTTTTGTTATTAAAGGAAACACTTTTGAACATTGTGCATTTTGTACATAATGTCCTTTTTGACATCAATATGCAAAAGATTTAATGAATTGGAACATAGTGAATAGAATCTTGGTTATGTACAGTTAGAATGTAAAATACCCCCCCCCCCCTTACCTGATACTGGTATTCTAGTATGGGTTACCATAATAAAAAAAAAAAAAAGAATGACATCAAGACTCAACGTATAGTTGGTAACTTGGTTCATGTGAATGCTTTGATTTATACAAGCACATAATTTACTTGCTTATTGTTGCCATATTTAGTGTAATTTCAGATCGTAATATTTATACCCCTGCCAAATGAAGTTTGGAGGAGGTATATAGGAATCAGCATATGTTTGGGCGGTCAGTCCGTTGCAAATCTTGCAGATTGAACTACTTACTCATTTTTTGAGCAGTGCTTATGGAATTCAACATACACATTGGTCTTGGGATGAAGATGTGCAAACACATTTTTTGAATGTGTTGGAAACTGCATATTATTGCAAGAAATCAGGAAAATCTCGCAGATCAGAATACTTCCTCATTTTTCAAGCAATGCTCATGAAATTTGGCACTCACATTGGTCTTGGGATGAAGATGTGTAAGACACATTCTTTTAGTGTGTTGGAAACTGTTGCCTTGGTAATGTTATTGTTGCAGTGAATGAGGGGGAAAATCTAGCGGATTGAAATACTTCCTCATTTTTTGACCAATGCTCATAAGATTTGGCATCCACATTGGGCAGGGGTACTAATCACCGTCAGTGATATTTCTCATTTTTTATAAGAGTAATATATTTGAAACTCATATTTTAGATAGTTGATATAGTGATAAGGAACTTTTCACATACAGAGCAAATGTCTTTTGGTGATTGGTACACTTCAAAGTGCTAACTTATTACTCTCTGAAAGTCCATGATGAGGTAATACAAGGAAAACAAAGAGAACACACTTTTTTTCTCGTGAAAATGGCTGATTGTACACATTTACATGATGTAAAGACCAAACTGAATTGTTTACCATCTGAAATTATATGTTTGTTGTATCTTTGTGGTTGAATCACTTTTGAAATGAATGCAGATATATTTATAGTTCAGTGTAATTTGCGAAGCATCAGACATAATTCCAGACACTTTAAATGCATTTTAACAGTTGCTCGCAAATGGTGACAGTGACTGACTGAATACAGGATTTTTAGCATATACCATATGTGCACCATCTCCACTCTTTCTGGACTAGATCTAACCCACTCCTGCAATATGTTCATCATTCAAACGTATGCACAAACAAGACTAAAAAATTATGCAATCAAATTCCATGAAGACGTACATGTATGAGACAAAGGGTTTGATTATGTAGACTACAATGACAATAGAAAGAAATGTGCTCATTGTTTTGTAAAGGGGGGTGTTTGGACTTTAGAACTGTGTCAAAACCTACTAGTGCAGTAAAAGGCATCCATTGACATCTTGTTGACACTACTGGGTAGTTTTCTTGTATTTCTAATGTTTCTGGAAAGTGTTGAAAGAATCTTTATTCAATGAGAAAGTGGCTAGTGCGTTTCTTTACGACTCTCCATGTACGTTAAATCTGCAGTTGTGGAAATGCTCAATCGACTGGGCATACTTGGACTGAATTGTGAGCAGTGAGCTGAGAAACTTCCTGCATATTTTTATGAATTTTTTTTTTGGTGAGGTAAAACATTGTGTCTGGAATGTTGTAAATGGTAGATTTCATATTCATAATAACATTGTACAAGTGGGTGAGAAGTTCATTATTTCAACAAATTTGTCAGATACCATTTTTTGTTAAAATCAACTGAACCATGGAATGTTAGCACTATGACTTATATAACGCATGCACTTTTGTCACTTGAGAAATACTGAAAATAGGATCCGACTGTATTTGTATATTTCTAATTATTTCATTTTCGATCAAATTCTAATGATCATGTTGACTTAGTTGTGCCACTTCAAAAAGAGTACCGGGAACTGCATTTGCACTTTGTATTTGTGGTAAAGTCAAGGTAAATTTTCATGTCACGTTATTTATATGGAATAATTGGAATCCTGTTCCTTGTGTGGTGTATAAATGGCATTTCATGTGCTCTTGCCTCTCTCAACTCGGGGCTATGCAGTGGCTACATGGCAAGAAGCAATGCCTTCTTTTGGTGTGAAACTGGGCTGCATTCTTAATTTAATTTAGTGCTGCCAAAGCATACATGAAGTTGGAGACATTTTGTTGTATGTTCTTGATAGAAACAAGGATCCATCTTATAATCTGCTATGATCTGAGTTGGACTTGAATTTATGACCTGATTTCAAGAATTTGTATTTCTCATTTTCATTACAGTAGTAGATTTGAAGTATATAAAACAGTCTCTTCTTGAAAAAGCATTTAATGGAAATAGAAAAGATTAAAGCAGTGGTACATTATATTTCATTTGCTGTCATGAATAGGAAATCTATGAATGATGATTTTTATTTTTTTAAAATATATATATATATATATATATATATATATTTTAAAAAAAATAAAAATCATCATTCATAGATATATATATAAAATCTGGATGATGAATGTTTGTTTCTGTTGGCTTTGTGTTGTGGTAGTAATTGGAAGGATTCATAATCTGTGATTCATGGGATATGAATAAAATTTCTTTTATGATCAGTTATTGCAAATGGTATCCTTACTGAAGGTTCATTTGAGACATTTTATGGTTGATGATTTAGTTAACCTGACTGCTAGGAAAGTGTTTTTTTAGCTTTTAAGACTTTGAATCCTCTCCTATAGAGACTTGGTATTGATGATACGCTAATGCAATGACTTGATTTGGAACCCAGGACATCTGGTTGCAAGACCAGTGCTCTTTTGCTTGGCCGTTGCACCTCCATTTATGCATCCCCTGCAGTATACACCTGAGCACTGTGATTTGTACTGCAAGGAAAGCATTGTATGCTTGTAAGACAGACTTTAAAAACCTATCTTGAGACTAAGAGACTCGGTATTGATGATACACTAATGCAGTGACTTGGTTTGGAACCCAGGACCTTGATCCTGGTTGCAAGACCAGTGCTCTTTTGCTTGGCTGTTGTGCCTCCATTTATGCATCCCCTGTAGTATACACCTGACCACTGTTATTTGTTCTAATGCCCTTATATATTTCATTTTTTCCTTCTCTTCTTTCAGGAACTGCTCCATTGGACCGAGAAGAACCTTCTTGACCTCGGGATCCGTAATGCTGCTCATCGAGCCAGACTGGTGTCCAACCTTGTCTACATCAGAGAGAAACTCAAACGGACAAGTATAGCTGGTAAGTTCTGAGCCCCATTGCATAAAACTTCATTACCATCAATGGTTACTTTTTCATCAGTGGTAACTTCCATGGAAACCTTGAATTCAACTGGCTGTTGAACAATGTTGCCATAGTAGTTAGTAGTTACCTTTGGTGGCAGACCTACCATTTATGGTGGTTTTTATGCAACAGGGCCCTTTTCAAACCCCTTGGTTTAACCCATTCGTGACAGGAATTATTTTAAAGCCTGATTTGATCAGCTTTTATTCTTCAAATTGGCAACACCAACATTTTTATTTTATTGCTACATTTTTCTCATAAAACATCATGTATCTGAAATAAATACAAATTGACAGAAAGTCTGATGAGAAGTCAAAAAGTTGCCAATTTGCAGGGAAAAATTGTGATTTTAAACTTTCCATCGCATTGCCAATTTAAGGATTTTTATGCTTATTTTCCTTTGAAAATTTTTAAGCATCAAACAACAAATATTGATGTAACCAAAATGGGCACAGTAAGTGTAGAATTTTTTGCTCTTTCTGCTCATGTATTTGATATGATTTTTAGAGCTCTGCATCAACAGTTATTAGACCAAACCACAAAATGTGGACCCTCTGTCACAAATGGGTTAAATTCCATTTCCAAACTATATGTATTCTTTCATGAGAAAATTCATCATAAATTTCAGGCTTGGCTTTAGAGGAAAAGCAGGACACTTCACTTTTCAAGACATTATTGAATTTGTAGAGAGATGACTTACAGGAATATGGTATGCGCTTTATTCTTTACCTTTTCCTTATTTTACCTTATTTAAATGAGAAGAAAGGAGGGCAGAGCTGCTTCACAGCAATCTTATCATATTTAGTCTCAGAAAAATGTGATCTATCATAATATCCATTAATGAATTTATCCAATATTGGCCCCCTTCTCAGCATCTGTTGCCATAGGGACACAGGTTTATGAGTTTACTTTGCATTTTTACGAGGGGGTTATTGTTCAAGGTAATTGGTGAGGCTAAGTAATGGAAGGACGAAAAGTGGAATTGATTCATTGGGTAAAGCTCGTACTCCAATATTCCATCACGTTCGTTCTTTAGGTCTTTCTTTCGTGCTTTTGGGATGAGTAATGGTAGGTCCTTTAGTCGACACGTATGGGATGCGATCAATTTATGGGCCTGTCACCGCATTTCCTGACTAGATTTTTACTTTCAGGTGTGACCCCTTTTAAGGAATCTTTAGAAAAGCTCTAAAAAATGAAAATTTTACAGTCAAGGTGATCTCTTGGCGAAATACCAAAGTTCATTGATGCAAGTCTCCCCCCCCCCCCCTATGCCTGTCTAATCAGCCTGATTTTATCCTCAGATGGGGGTATCTTCAGAAAAACCTGTACCCCAGTTGCTTCCTGAATTAGTCTTTTTTCCCTCAAGTGTGACCCTTTTAAAGGAACCTTTCAACAAATTGGAAGAAAATAATAAATTTCATGACAATGGAAAATCTCTTGGTTTGGCATAATAAATGTATCGTAGGTTATCGATTCTTCCTTTTTTCCTGTTTTTCTTTGAAGCGATTTTATGTCAGAAGGCTTAAATTATCTTCAGAAGATCATATTCTCATGTACCTGTAGCCAAGTTGAAGTTCTGGCCTAGTTCTTTGCTTCAAGTGTGACATCCTTTGAGGGGGAATCTTTCATCAGAAAGAGGAAAGAACCTAGTAGAAATGAAAATTTTACAGATTTGTGGCAAAATACCTAAGGTCGTTGATTAAAACCTTTTTCCCCCCAAAGCCTCTAAGGCCTAATTTCATCTTCGGATGACGGTATCTCCAAAGTGCCTTACCTTACTTGATTCCTGAATAGTTTTTTCCCTTGCAGTGTAACATGTTTTTTTTTTTTTTTTTTTGGGGGGGGGGGGGTAATCAGATACTTTACAGCGCTATCTCCGACCAGGTGTGCTCTTGAATATGATACAAATAAGGTGCAAAATATGGTTTTAGACCCCTGGGCCAGGGATGTAAAACCTCCAACAATGTCACCTTGCATCACACAGTGCATACATACCTGTGTAAACCTATGTTAATGAGGGTTCCGAGTGTAAAATATAGTCCAGCATATATGCTGGATTATTTACAGGTAGCACTTCGGGCATAAGTCTGAAATATCTCAAACAAATTATTTTTTAAAAATCAAATTTTTAAGAAGCCCTTTGGGTTTGAACTTTGAAAATGTGGGGAGGGGGAGCAAAAGAACACAACAAATAGGGTTGTCTCTCGTTAAAACTGCCAACAGCATTAAATAAGTTAAACATCCAGGCTTGAATTAATTGATGACTATCTCATATTAGCATACATACCTGGTGGCGAGCAGGCAATGTTCATAGCTCCCTCTGGCTGCCTGAAGACTATTGCTACTGTACTAATTAATTGGATCAATTTGCAGGAAACATCTTGATTATATCTCTTTATCATCAACACGATGGGCTTGCTTTGGGGGCCAGTCCGATGCAGTATGTTTGCTGTTATGCAGGGCATTTTTTACACAGTTGATTTTAACCCTCCAGTGTATTATGACCCAGTTTACAAACAGGCTGCATTCGTGATTGGCTCTCTGACACAAGCTCCGGCAACATTTGCTCTGGCGGTCAATTTCCGGTCCTTAACTTTACTCCTATCTTCATCCTTGGACCAGAACCGTACCTAACGCTAACATACGCCCTCAACCTAACCTTAAACCCAATTCTAATGCTACAAAGATAGGACAAACAAGTCAAATGTCACTTATGACACATGTAGCAGTGAAAATTTGTCCCACATTCATGCCCTACTCTAACCTAATTCCTATCTTCAATTCTGGACTCCTCACTGAACCTCATCCTAACCATATCCTTAAACCCAGCAATGACCCTAACCCTTCTCTCTTTGACTAAACAGACCCCAGAGCAAATGTTGCTGGAGTGAAATTTGCATCGCTACATTGATTTTACAGGGTTTTTTGTGAGATCTTCTCAAGCTTTTTCTTTGATTTCTTGCTGCCTCCCAGGTACAGGACTACCGCCTCTTTCCTCCACCCCGCCCCGCTCACCAAGGAGTTGCACCTCACCCAGCCAGACGCCCGCCTCACCGTCCAGACTGCATTTTAGATACAGGTAGGTCATATGCCTCTGTGCACCTTAACTCTTTATTGGCTTCGGATCAAAACCCAGGGGCCTGTTTCATAGAAAACTTGTAATCAGTAACAATTGCCACATTTCTATGACATATTTGCTCTCAGCCAATCAGATGCAAGGATATCAGTAGCTTATAACAGTTATTGCAACTTGTTATTGATAACAAGTTTTATGAAATAGTGCCCAGGACTGTCACATTGTTTGGAGTGTATGGTACGTTCTGTACGTACACACTGCATGTGTGCCAAGAATCGACAGTGGCAGCCCTTTGCTTGTGCCATTTAGTTGACAAAAGCTGATAATGGGTTAAGTACTGGGCCCCATTTCATAAAACTTGTTATCAATAACAAGTTGCAAACTGTTATAAGCTACTGACATCCTTGCATCTGATTGGCTGAGAGCAAATTTGTCATAGAAAAATGGCAGTTGTTATTGATAACAAGTTCCATGAAAAAGGGGCCCTGGACGAAAGAACGGGTCACATCTCAGAAATAGCGATAACAAGATTTTTACAGTTTGCCAGAGTAGATTTCTTTCTTGTGTTGTAGCAAGGAGCTTCAAACAGCTGCTTGTTTGTAGGCTTTAAATATAGGACCTCATTTTTTCACTGAAAATAAGTAAAATGTATAAAGATGTCTTTAATTTGAATATATTGTAATTTTATAATGTCTGCAAAAGATTCTGAAAGGTCTTCTTATCCTGAGCTGCATCTTTCTCTTCTGTTTTGTAAAAATATTTTTTTAGTAAAGTAAAGTGCTCTCGGGGTATACATCCAACCAAAGACTGTGTAGAATTCTTTCAATTTTCTTACATTGTAGTTGTATTCATAGCTTGCCACAGAGGACAGTGGTTGAAAACCACAGTGTTGTGTGGAACCTTCAAGATGTGTTGAGATAGATGACCCTTTCAGACAAGAAGAAATATTGTATATTAAAGAAACGTGTAAAGATATGTTGTACTGGGTAGCCTGTTTATGAAGACTGCCTGAGGTGAACAAGGAAAGCAGTCTTTCTAAGCAGGTGGTTTTTATATACAGGTTTCAGTATTAAAGAAACGTGTAATAAAAGAAAACGTGTGTGATCTCTATGCTCTACAGACAGGTGGTTGATGTTTTAGCTCTATGGAAAAAAATGCATTCCATTATACTTTATCGATTAAAGGCATTGGCTAACTTTGTGAGTAGCTGATTTAAAAAATTCTCAAACTAAGATGAAACATGCGTATGAGTACTTGTATTTGTACTCAGAAACCCTGAAACCAACCATAATTTGGAATGAAAAAGTGTAAGTTAGACGCAAACGGTGATTTTATTATCCTTCGTCTCACGAGACAATCACTAAGAGGACCACTTTGCTTGAATTTGAAAATGCCGTTATGTGCCTTCCGCCCCGTGATTCGCCAATACACACAGTACGGTAAGGTGAGTCATACGCGCATGCGCACTCCTTATGCGCACTCCTTATTCTGTGCAACCGACTCTCGTATTGTTTTCAAACATTGGTTCACATTTTTTATATTTAAAAATACTTCCTGTGGATATTATACTTTGAAACTTTCAGACAGGTATTTTTACACTATAACCCTTATGTTTATCCCATTTTCAAGTAACAAAACAAGATTTTTAAAAATCATAACAATGTTAACCAATGTCTTTAAACAACTATTTCATAACAAAATTGACTCGGGAGATGCGGAAGTTATCAACAGTGCATGCATTGCGCTAGTTAAGCATCTTACTTGCTTACCTCTGCTTGTTTAATGGTCATGAGAAGCGTGCTTAAATGTAGCTTTCTTTCATTTGATTTTTACATTGATGGATCTCGAATCTTTGCCAAGTTTTCATTTTAAACATTGTGCAAACATATGTTTCACTTTATAACATTTCATTCAACAATGTTTAGAAAGATATTAGTATTGTGTATAGCTGTAAACTTTTTATTTTCATTGCTCGTCTGAATGGGGGAGGCATAGAAAAGAAAAGAAAAAAAAAGCCATGGCATAGAAAAGAAGAAAAAAAAAGCCATGCCCTGTTTTTGTTGACATGTCTCTTGAATAGGAATCCCCACCGCCCAAGGATAGGAATGGAAATAGAATACGGTTTTAAGCACAAATCTTCGAGAAGATGAGTTGAATCGTGCTGAAGTATGCGTTGGTTGTGGGGCGAGAGTTGCATAAAAAGGGGGTGAAATGGTCTGATCTATATATATTTGTTTTGCCGTTTGATTAGACTTGTTTTGTCATTTGACCGAGAGAGTGTGGTCAACTCCAAAATTTGATTTCTGTAACAAATACTCTGCCATGCATTCAGGTCAGATGGTTTGTTTCTGTATTATATTAAAAACACATAGAAGCTGAAATTCAAAAGTTTAAGTATGGTGTACAATTTCTAGCAGAATGAAGTAGTCTGTTTGAAAGTTATGCATTGAAAATTCTAACCTGTACTTTTTAAGTGTATATTTTTGGAAACAGAGAACAAGAAAACGTTGGCATAAAGGAATAGAAAAGGGTGGCCCTTTGTATAAACATGCTGTGTTTTTATTCCACATGTGACTTGAAGTTGGATATTTGGTACAAAAACTTTCATTTTGATGTCTATTTATGTCACATTCTACTTGGTTAAGTGTTTTACAAGTAGTATGTTTGCATTTCTTGTTTTGAAGAATGTCAGTGTTTATACTATTTCAAGCCTCAGTGGTGTGGAAATATACATGTACATGTGTTCTGAAAGCATTTTTTTTTTGGCAGGGCTCCACAATCGATGACATTTTTCATCAGGGTCCGAAATGAACATTTTCAGGTTTTTGTAGTGAAAAGAGCCCATGTGGGAATTCAGAGATTGGGGTACAGGGGAGTGGGTGTCCAGAGACAAAATTTGGATGCCATTGTGGACTGGACACTTTCTACTTTCTTTGATATATTCTGGAAAAATTGAAAGTATGACTGATAATTTTCTGCAAAATGCTAGCACTAGTGAGATCGAAATAACATATCTGCCACATAAGGCAAGATTGATGAGACAACTGGGGATGGGATATATTTGTAATTGGAACTTGCCTATCCATCTATTTATTCAAACCAATCGCAAATGAATTTATTTCCTCCCTTTTTAAAGGAAACCAGAATTTACTGATCGCAAATTCAATAATAGTCACAACTTGCCATTACATATACTTTTGTATTGTCATAAATAGGTATTTTTATTTAGAGCTATTATCCAATTTTAGAAGGTTGGGAGGACTATAGCTGCCCTTAATGGTCTCAAAAGCTTGACTGAGGTTTTCCTGACCTAGCAACAGCTCAAATACACCCTGAGAACGGTGATATTCTTTTGGAATTTTTTTTCTTTAAAGAAACATCTTTATGTAGTTCTGCTTTTGACCTCATTATATAAACATATAAGAAAACATACATATGTTAATAACATAAACAATATAAATCTTTTGGAATTCTATTGTTGAGAGCATCACAATGAAATTGCTTGTCACTACTTGTCTCTTTGCAAGGAGTATAGGGCTGAATTACCCTTTATCAGAATGGAAAGAAATGGATTTGTACGGTAGTCAGATTTTTATCATTACATGCATGTCCAAGTGACATGGGAGAAAATTATATTTTATGATACTAGTTATAATGCAATTTCCCTGTATATTTGTATTTATATGTACCGGTATGTATGTATATAGGTCACCTTAATCTGCTTGAACTCCTTGCAATCTGCCTTTTAAAACTGACTGCCGTGACCCGTTTGTATTGATATGGCTTCATGTTGAATATCAAAATAGCTTTGGCAGTGATGTATGATTTGGATGGAGAATTTGATTAATGGTTGGCCTGTATACTACTGACCTTCTTTACCTGTTTGTTGCTGAGGTTTTGTACAGGTAATAAACATGTATATGAAATCACATCTGTTCAGTAAATTTTATAAAATGAGGGATTGGGATCTGTAAACTATATCAGATTTGTTGAAATTTTTATTTTATTTATAACATTTAATATGCTACTCTTAATCGTTAGATGTTCAATTCTATTTTCACTTTAGTTAAGATCTGCATTGTATGGGTATACATGTATCTCAAGGGGGGGGGGAGGGGGGGATAAGGGTGAGGATCTTTGGAAGTTGATGCCAAATCATTTTTTTTTCCTAATCAAAAAGTTTGTAGTGCTGAATAGGCCTTAGAGGAAAAGTTTTGTAACATTTGGTTTAGCAGTAATCTGTAAAAAAAAGCTAAATATCCCCCTTCTCCTAACCCCTCATATTATTGTCCAGACATTTAGCACATAATGACCATTTGTCAAGATTGTGTGCTGGTCATATGGAAAACTGAAGTAAGGAAAACTGGTTTTTAATGGAATTGCTTTGTATGCATCGGCCTGTATCTTAAAGGCATCAGTTAACATTGTTATGATTTTAAAAAAATCTTGTTTTGTTACTTGAAAATGGGATAAACATAAGGGTTATAGTGTCAAAATACCAGTCTGAAAGTTTCAAAGTATAATATCCACAGGAAGTATTTTTAAATATCAAAAATGTGAACCAATGTTTGAAAAATATACGATGGTCGGTTGCACAGAATAGACATAAGGAGTGCGCATGCGGGTATGACTCACCTTACCGTACTGTGTGTATTGGCGAATCACGCGGCGGGAGGCACATAACGGCATTTTCAAATTCAAGCAAAGTGGTCCTCTTAGTGATTGTCTCGTGAGACGAAGGATAATAAAATCGCTGTTTGCGTCTAACTTACATTTTTTCATTCCAAATTATGGTTGGTTTCAGGATTTTTGAGTACAAATACAAGTACTCATACACATGTTTCATCTTAGTTTGAGAATTTTTTAAATCAGCTACTCACAAAGTTAGCCAATGCCTTTAACCTTTCTTGGCATTCTAACAAAGTCAGTAATATCAGATGAGAAAAGTCAGCCCCCTCCCCAATCCACTCACACCATGCTTACGGAAATATACAATGAATATTTGATCAGATCAATGCATTTTTATTCAAAATAGAAGTTACGAAACAGTTTAGCACTGGATTTTGTTGCACAGATCTAGCTTTCAGTTTGTTAATTGGTTTACTCACAAAGACGAATAATGAATCTTAAATTTAAAAAAAAAAAGGAAGAAAATTTACCCCCTTCCAGCCCACTGGCATCATTCTTCCGGAAGCACACAATAAATATGTGCTCCGATTAGTGTCCTCTTCTTGAAAAGAGAAAGTGAAATCTCTTTCTACCTTCATTGATTGCATTAATCCTCACCCCTGAGTCACCCATGACTGATAAAACCATTCAAGATTCACCCCTGTTGTGTAATAAACACATGACGAAGTCCCCCATTGAGCTAGCAAGAATTCTAATCCTTCGTACTGGTACAGGGTACATTTAGGATAATCTCATTTGTTCCCCCATTTTGTGGAACATGGCGTAGCCCCTCCTTGAGTTAGAGAGAATTGGAATCCGTCCCACATTTGGTATTACCCCTGCATATTCTTCAACATGTGATGGAGCCCCCTAAGGAGAATGAAAATTGACGGCACATTTAATGTAATACATCAAGAAGCTTCATTCGCCGCCGTGGATTGGTGGTTTTACATATGATGGAGCCCCCTCTTCAGGATGGTCAGAAATTGGAATTCTGTCACACAGTCGGTTACATGAAGAAGTTCCAGTCATCCCCGTTGTTGTAAAACATATGATCGAGCCCCCTTCTGAGCTAGCGAGAATTCCAAATCTGTCTCTCAGTCATCATGTGGAGTAGCTCTTAGCTGGCAGGCACAAACCCTTGTCAGTTATACTGCTTGATAGAGGATCTGGACTTTGAGAGTGTGGATACTGTATAGTGCTCCTGACACAGCCAGTGACTGACAAAGTTAGACTAGGCTCATGGTTTTATAGAACTGTATCAGTTGGCAAAAGGTAGAGTCTGTGCCATTAAGACTACCTAGGGTAACTCTGCAGTTGTTACAAAAGCTTGCGACCATCGGAGGAAGAGCATACCGGACCTCCTACTTTAATACCACCGCGGGAACAAGCGCTTTGCAGGTGGAACAGGATGCGGGTCGCTTCCAGTCCATGGTGGAATTCAGGGTACCGTGGTGTCCACAGTCCCTGTGGATACATGGGGATGGATTTCCCTGTCTTTAGGTAGGTCTGTGTGTATACTGTAGAATTTTTGTCAAAGATGTTCTTGAAAAAGTCTTGGTGTGGTTGAATTCTCAGTTTAGCAAGTTAGCTAGCATACATGCTCATGTAGATATACTCATTTTCCACAGAGTTGCATTTATTGTAGATGTATTTGATAACAGAAAACAAAAGTAACTGTCATGAAGTGAACTCTACAGAACTCTACAGCTTCATTCACTCACTGGTAGTTACATGCTGATTAAAGATTTCTTGTTGGATTTATTTGTTGTTTAATAGTTCATGCATCAATTTTTCTATAGGATTATCCTCCAATTGAAAGCTCATTTTACAAAAGCAGATGTCATATGCTTCAGCCTTTTATGACAAGAATTGCAACGGATGAACATAATGCAGTTTACAGGGATGGATCACAAGATCAGCTCAAGTCTATTACAGATGACTTCCCAAAGCTTTAGAAGCTCTGACTGCACTTCGGAAGCCCATGTGTAACCTAATCCCAAATCCCATCCTCATCCGCAGTCACCTGCAGTGCCCCTCTAATCGATACCCTGCCTGGCTACGCCCCCAGCCATTTCACGCACTTCCAGCACTGCAGAGTTTGAGGTCATACCACCAGCTGGGTGGATGACTCCTCTGTTATCAATAACAGTCTGATTCACTTGGGCTCAAGTTCAGTAGGCCTGTTCTCATTAGCCCAAGTTTACAGTGTTAGTTTTCAACCTGAAATGACCTGCTTGTTCTGATCCATGGAAAAGGCACTTTCACTAGTAGGTTTCAGAGCTGATGTAAAATCAGAAACTTTTACAAATTGTACATGATAGTGATTTTCAGAGCAAGAAATTTTCCAAATAAAAAACAAAAAAACAAACAAAAACACACCCCAGAATTGTGTCAGTTGTAATATATGTATTTGGCAGCATTAAACTTCTGCTGACTTTCAACTAATCTCATATAACTACATGTACTTAACCACCTCTTTACTCATGAAACCATGTAATTTGCTTGTCAGTTTTTGGTTTTAGAGCAAGTTCTGCTTGAGTAGCTCAAGATTTTGTATCAAATGAGCTGGTTATTTCATAGCAGATTATTGGGTACTTTTTTCGCTGGTGAAGATGCACTCTGAAGGTTGACTTCATTTCTTGAGTGAGCAAAAATTGCTCAACAAATTTTTAAAGCAAATAAAAATAGGGAACTTTTAATCCCACACCATTTTTATGAAAGTGCTGGTTGTGTCTCAAGCTTATAAAGTTTTTTTTTGGCTAATGGAGAAGCACCTAATGAGTAAACCATTGGAATACCAGAGCATACACGTGCCTTCACGATCAACCCGCTAGTTTAGTAACAGTGGGAGTGTTCTATAGGACTACAGGCAGAGTTTCATTCTCGTTTTAGAATTCGATCGAGGAGGACAGTGTTACTTTGGATCGTGTTTTGGATTATATTGATTATTTCTCTCTCTCTCTCTGTGTTATGATGGAGGTTTGTCGTTCGCCGTCATACGACTACGACTTTTTGCCATGTCGGTATGTCTTTGTAGAATGATTTGGATCATTTAGATTTTGACTTGATTTTGTAAACTCTGTACTGATGTAGCATTGCGATTGTTTGCTGTCATTTCTGTATGTGATGTTTAGAGTTCTGAAAACATTTTCAGAAAATGGTCATGAAAATGCTGTTTAATCTGTTGATAACACTTTGTTGCTATTTTTTTTTTTTTACATTTTATTTGTATAATGTTGATTGGTGTGACAGATTGGGTTGACAGATGTGCAAAGGAGTGTTGTAAATCATGTTCAATATGAATATGTCTGGACAGCTTATTTCTTGTTTTTTACCACGTTCATACATAAGTACTCTTTTTTATGGAATTCAAATGTTTTGCAATGGGTTTCAACGGAAAAAGGATCGCCGAAGAATACATGGAAAGATTCGCATGTGTGGTGAGGAAAGCAGTAAGGTTGGTCTGCATGAGCAAGATGCTCGAGGCTAGAAATGGAAGGAGAGAACATCATCTTGTCGCGAAAGTCAGGAATACCTTGTAAGAGGGAAGATGCTGAATTTGATCAATGAAGATGATGATGGTGGTGATGATGACCCTTATAAAACAAGTCGGGAGTACCCATGGTGATTTGATTATAATTTGCATGATCTGATGGTAATTTGGTCAAATTACCATCATATTGTACAATGGTACTTTTTTACAATGAGATGACGATAGGGATGATAATGATGATTATGAAGATGATGATGATGATGATGATGATGAGGGTGATGAGAATGAGGAAGATGATGGTGATGATGATGATGATGATGTTGATGGCGATGATGATGGGGTGATGATCATGATGATGATAAGGATATTAATGTTGGTGGTGATGGTGATGATGATGATGATAATGATGATGATGATGATGATGAGGGTGATGATAATGAGGAGGATGATGGTGATGATGATGATGATGTTGATGGCGATGATGATAGGGTGATGATCATGTTGATGATAAGGATATTAATGTTGGTGGTGATGGTGATGATGATAATGGCGATGATGATGATGATGATGATGATGATGATGATGATGATGATGATGAGGGTGATGATAATGAGGAAGATGATAGTGATGATGATGATGATTATGATGGCGATGATGATGGTGTGATGATCATGGTGATGATAAGGATATTCATGTTGGTGGTGATGATAATGATGATGATGATGATGATGATGGATTTTGTTTATCCTGGCTGTGTGATGAAGATTTATCACACATCTGTTCATCATGCTGTGGGTCCTCTTGTAATGTGAAAATTGGTAAAATAGACTGTAAGGGAATTAGACGTAGTGTAAATACAGACGATGAGATCTTGGGATTAGCATTGGGGGGGGGGGGGAGAGGTGATGAAATATTTTTGAATGAGTGTATGTTTGAAGTTCTGTGATATTCTGTATGTTCCAATTGTAACATTTCACATAATGCAAATAAGTACTAAGGAATCATGGAGGATATTGTTACAAGTGAAAGAAAAGTTTGAAAGTCTTTTCACTTTTTCAAGAGAAATAAGAAATTTCTCAATATTTCAAAGAATTCAATTGCTTAGAGTGCAAAGGATGTTTAATCTGTGTATTAAAATGTTTATCTGTGTAAAGTGTCCTTGTGGCACTAATGACAGGAAATCTATATTTGTTTTCTGTACATCTGGGTGCATGATACACCAGGAAATAATTTGAAACCATATCCTCTTGATCTCACTTTTTATGTTTCTATGAGTTCACCTTGCTTATTCATATGAAAACAAATTATGTTTTAGCATTGCAAATTACAATTTAACTGTTGATGTATTACTATGAGATCAGTCTTCCCACGAAATGAATGGTTCCTCTTTAATAGATAATGGCCTTCGTATGATGATATTGTTTGTGATTTGTGGATGAAAATATAAATTGTGTCCTGATCTATCAACACGAAGCGCGATTCATCTCCATCATAATTGATGCTCCAAAAATAACTTTGATTTAATTGATAAAATACACAAATAAAAAAAAATTTAAAATTTGAGAAATGAAAAACTTTTGGTATTTGTGAAGTCAGAATTCCAGGCTTCACTTTAATAATTTGAATGGAATTGATATATATTGTGACAATGTCATTTCCTAAATCAGTATTCTTCTTTATTATTTATGTCCACAGTTCAATACCAGAGGATCAGCTTAGCAAGGTAAGTGCTGAAAATGTTCTGACTTCCACCAGTTTGGTTGAGTAATGTTTGATGCAGAGGACTGATAGACATACCAAACACATGTACATGAGCAGAAAGAGCAATTTTAAATTTGCACATTTTGTATCCATTTTGATTGTATTGGTATTTTGTTGTTTTTATGCTGAATTAAAAAAAAAAATGAAAATAAGCACACTAAAATCTTTATAATAGGTAGCATGATGGAAATGTTACTGTCACTGTTTTTCCATTCCAATTTGCAACTATTCAACTTCTGTGCAATGCCCATTTTGTCAATTCCTTATTTCATATATATGACTAATGAGAAAATGGAGCATTAAAAGAAAATACTGGGGTTGCCAATTTGAAGAAGAAAAGCTGATGAAATAAGGCTTTGAATTCCTGTAATGAGTGGGTTATAATAAATTGTCAAAACTTCAATGAAGTACCCTTCGTATGAATGGGTGCAAATGAGTAATTGGATATGGATCACAATGAAGAAGGATTCTTGACGTAGAGGGTAAATAAAAGTGTCACTAATATTTGATGTGAGGATTAAAGCTCATTGTTGCTCTGTTTAATATGGGTATAGTCATTACCAAGTATTTACATGTACATGTATGTGATATACATGGGTAATCATTTAAAAGCATGCAGTGAAAGATCTTAAAGGGGGTACCCAATGCTGAAACAATGTTAGCTCATTTAAAAGAGCATGATTTTATTAGCAGAAAATCATCTGCCTAGAGTTTTTTAAAAAGTCGTGTTGCCAAGGAAACCCCCAAATGTGGTAAGATTTCAGGATATTTTTGAACCCTCAGCTGTGACCCAGTATCAACTGGGTACCCACTTTTACGTCAAAATGACGTCAAAGTGGGTACCTTATCGCGCACTTCTAGCAAAATGCGCGCAATGTATAACACATATTGTACAGTCTAACGCGCAGCACAACTACAATGCGCGAAGCTGGGTACCCACCTTTACGTCATACCTCATACTCAAATTTTTTGGTCAACTCTTGACTTTTTATGAGAAAATTATCCAAAATGCATTGATTTCGATTGAAAATCATCAAATTTTTAATGTTATTCTTCTTAGAATTCTATTCTCGATCATATATAAAAAAAAATTTTACCATTGTGTAATCACTTTAAAGACGCTAGGTTGTGGGCTTTCATGGGGAATGGATGATAATTTGCTGACACCAGACTTTGTGAAAAATACCTGAGCTACATTTCTGGAGCACAGCAAAACAAGCTATCCTATCACAAACATTCTTCGGCCTGCTTCGGGCATTCTTGGGCCAGGGAAAGTGAGATAATGACTTTGCCATATGGGGAAAGGGTGAAGATACAGAGCATTACATAAGGTCTGTTGGTCACAAAACTCACAGTGATGGACAACACCTGTTACTGGGTAAGCACCCATGGTGTCAAATTCCCTGTGAAAGCCCACGACCTAGCTTCTTCAGCAAGAGTGCAGATCACCAAAAGACATTTACCTCTGTATTTTAAATGGTTCCGTGTCAGAATATTCCATACATGAGCTTGAAATACATGTAGTACTTACCCCTGTATGAAGATATTACCAGATTTAACTGCCGTGGATCCATGATTTGGAAATAGAGGGGCGCAAACAGCAAATTTGAAAATAGAGGGGGCGCAGATGACAATTTTCTTAGATATAGCTATATTAACAGGTATGTTCAGTGTGTGATTCTCAAAAAATAGAGAGGGTGCGCGCCTCTTGCGCCCCCGCGTGGATCCGCCACTGGTTTATACTCCCACTAATTACAGAAGTGACAAGTGCGAGTTAAGTACAAACCAGGGGTCATAACAATAAGGAAATAAAGTATGGTATCATGGTGATGTTTATTTTTAGATTTAAAAGTTAATTCCAATATTAAAGATGTTTCCTTGAAATTTACACCTTGTGAAGTACCTGGTGAAGTGGTGAGGATAAAAATGGAAATGAAAATGCAACTGAGATTTTTAAAAGTTTAGGTAGGCCAGGAGCTGAATTACGAATATTTCACATTTGTCTTTACTGTTATCCAGAGGTTTGATCTACATGTACGAATATATTGCTATAGGCATTTATCATGTTAATTCAAAGAAATCTGATAAATTAGCCTTTTGTGGGTAATGATACTGTGAAATAGGATGAATATCACCTCCCCCCCCCCAGAAAAAAGAAGCAAGCTTCTGTTTTGCTAATACAGACCTGTTATGAGTTATTTTGTTCAAGATAAATGGAAGAGAAAAAAAAAAATATAGGGGTCTGCATCAAATTGTGAAAAGAAATTAATATTGATACACTCTTCCTAACTCCTTTCCCATTTAGCCCTTTGTTGCTGTCATACATTGTTTTATAGACATTGATAGGGACGGCAAGCATCCATTGAGGAATCATTCTAAATTACCTCTGTTATCATTTCTCTCTCTCTCATGCAGCCGCCTCCGTCCCCCATCAGGGCCAAGATGAGTCTCCAGGACATGTCTCCAGATGACCTCCGCAAGCAGCTGGAAGAGGAGTTCAAGCTACCCAGCGAAGACGTGAGGAGCCACGCCTGGTTTCATGGAGGGATCAGCCGCGAGAAAGCCGAGAAACTCATACGAGAGAATGGCGATTTCCTTGTTCGCGATTCAATCTCCAAGCCGGGGAACTTTGTGTTGACTGTGCGATGGAAGGGCCTTCCAATGCATTTTGTGGTGAATAAGGTGGTTTTGAAGGCGCATTCGCCATATGCGAGCGTCCAGTACCAGTTTGAGAAGGAGTGCTTTGACACGATTCCGGCACTTATTAAGTTCTATGTTGGAAACTGCAAGCCAGTGTCTCAGGCGTCTGGAGCTGTGATCCAGCGCCCGATCAACAGGACTCTTCCGCTGAGCTACACTGACAGCAAATATGCTGCAACCAACAAGTCCCATGCCGGTGGGTACATTTATGGACAACTGCAGAAGAAGGTCGTGACCCCTCGCAGGGGGTCTAATGGACCCGAAGGGTTGCGACAGCGCTCTGGGAGTAACCCCATGCCGTTTCATCTTAACGGTGGGATAGATAAACAGGTCGTGAACCGTGCGGACAGTCATCCATTGCTGGGGAGAATTTCACCTTTGTCACAGTCAGAGTCATCGCCTTCACCATCCCCGTCTCCATTGACGAGGGAACAGAGAGGTTACACGAGGACGGGGAGTGAGCCCATTTTGAGTCCCAGCAGGGAATATGGACAACCTGGACCAGTTGAAAGTGACTATGCAGAGACACAGCCTTGCTTGAATACGTCAACATCGGACGATGAAGGAAGCATATCGATATCAGTGGCATCTGCTGATGGATCAACGACCACATCACCAGCTAGAGTTCCCTCTGTCTCGCCTACACCGCAAGTACAGGTGACTCCAGATGCAACAGAGGAGACACCTGCACAAGACATTGTTGAAAAAGAGGACATGAAGGAGTCGACCACAGAATCGGCAACAGAGTCCATGGAATCAGCACTACCTGCATCAACTCCAGCAACAACACCTGCAACAACACTTGCTACTGAGACGTCCATAACCATCACAGAAAGCACAACTTCCTCACCCCAGACCACCACTTCTCTCATGAAACCGATCGTTAGAGAACATATTTACAGCGAGATTGACCTACCAGAAGGTCCTCAGGACCCCAAAGACACTATCCGCTACACCATGCTGCATGACGAGGATTCAGGTCCTCTACCTGTTATCCCTCAAGAATCATCACCGGAGCAGATCGAAGGACAGACCCTTGATGTGAAGCCGCGAAAGAGGGTCAACTCCGGTACACGATTCTCCGTCCTGGATAGCGACTACTCACGGGTCACACAACGGTCTTCGCCGAACCACCTCGAGAAGAAGCCGCAAACCTTGCAAACTATTCTTCCCGTCCGAGAAACGGAATCAATTTTCCATCCGCAAGACTTTATGTCATCGCTCCTACAACCAGAGAATAAACCTTTAGATAAAACGTCCATGGATACCATCCGACAGATGCTGCTAGATGCAAATCCTTTAGCCCTTGCCAGACATCTAACACTTGTTGATACTGAGGTGAGTATCTGCCTGGTTTTCATAGTGATTTTTTTCATTCTTGTATAGGTTTTCCTGGCCAATATCGCACTTAATGCATGCAAAAGTAAAGATAAGTCATTCAATTTTGCACATAGTGCATGAGAAAGTATAAATAGGTCATTCAATTTCGTGGATAGGGCAGCCAAAATCACCAATCGGCATTCAAATTCGCTATAGTGCAGCCAAAATGGCCAATTGGCATTCATAATCGCTTTAGGGCAACCAAATTCTGAATGTTTTTACACTTTTGATTGCTCTGTGGCGAATCTGAATGCCCATTATGAATTTTTGGCTGCCTTATGGTGGTTTTGAATGACTAGTATGAATTTTTGGTTGCCCTATAGCGAAATTGAATGAACTATTTATACTCTTGCATGCACTAAGTGCGAAATTGGACGGGAAAACCTATATTAAAAACAAAAAAAAGTACCAAATTTTACAAATTTTACAATTGTACATGTACAAGTTTTAGATCAGATAAAAATGAATGAAAAGAATAATTCTGGGTTTTATTACAAAGATTATGATAACAATGAATTAAGAGAAACTGGCTCGAGGTGTTTTTGAATAGCATGCCTAGCAGTAGATGTCTCTGTAACAGAGGTGCCTAATGAAAAGCTTTTATTTCCCCTTCTGAAAAGAATATTCCCACCTGCCTGGGTATCATGGAATGTGCCGTGGGTGCACAGTTATTAGCACATATCAAATATCAGTTGTCAGTGGGTTTTAGATTTTTTTTACCAAATGACCTTTATCTGCTCATGCTCATATCATATCCATGAACTGGCTCAGTATGTTACCATGTGTAAACTGTACACAACTGGGAAAAAAAATGATTGTTTACTCCTGCAAGTCAAGTGGAAGAGAATAAATGTTTCTTTGAATTGAATTGAATTGACTGTTTGTCAACTCCTACTCCATCTTTTGATGTTTGAAATTCTTGAACTTTTCTTCCTACCTCTTCTTGATCACGCTCTAATAACTGTACAGTTACACTCCAGGACAATCATAAAAGCAAACCTGAAAAGGGGAGATTGTTAGGAAACCATAGGCTGTTTACTAAATTTAATTACTGTGACAAATTGACCAATGGCCAATGGCCATGTCATATCCATCATTCATTCACACTCAAATCAAAAGCATCAATTGTCGTTCTTTTTCTTTTTCCCATAAATGATAAAATCCTCATTCGTTCATTCATATTCACCACATCCTGCATTAGGCAAGATGAGCTGAGCAACTAATACTTTGTATCCTTATTTCAATAACATTTTGTTGCAATATCCATTTTCATTTTGGTAACCTCAACAGGGAAATACTTTATATGTTGCATTGACATTTTGTTGCAATATTTAATTTCCTTTTGGCAACTTTAGCTTGGCAATATTTTGTTTCCTTTATGGCTTCAAGTTGCACCATTCATGTAGATTTTGCCAACTTTCACAGGGCAATAAATACTTTGTATCTTTATTTCATTTACACTTAAAAGATATTTCATTTACACTGTCAACTTTAGTCAGGCTAATAATATTTTTTTACAAAATTTATTCACATTGGGTCATCTTTAACCAAGCAATTCTTTGACTCCTTTATTATTCCAGTGACATTTGAAGAAATATTTTTTATAATTTGGCAGTGTAGTAAAACTATGGACTTTGTATTCTTATATATTGACATTTTGTGGCAATTCGTAATGTTTGTTAATCTCAACTGGGCAATATTTTTGTTTCTCGATTTTAGTGATATTCTATCACAATATTCATCCACATTGTGCCAATTTTAGTCAGGCAGTGCGTATATCATTGTTTCAGCAACGTTTTGGAGTAATTAGATTTTATTTGCATTTAAAGTTTAGGAGTAAGCCAGTAAATTTATATTAACTATACATTACTTGTAGAGAATTTCATTTTAAAAAAAGAAAAGTACATTTGATGTATAGCCAGACGAAGTATTTTACTCCAAACTGTTAATATGTATGATCAAAAGTAGATTTCCTAAAGCTGTATTCATGTAGTTCTTGTACCTAGACTGACTGTAGATGAATTCTAAACCGTACATTCAATTTCTGCACAGCAAAGCCTGTATAAATTCTCTTATACTGTTTTCTCAAAGAAACTCGACCAATGTGCATTGGGTTTAAACATTAATAACTCACAGGGTGCATTGCAAACACTTCAGAACAAGATCTTACATACATGTATGTTATAGTGAGACCTTGCTAAGTAAACTGTATTCATTTGTATTCCGTAGGCAGGGCCCAAAGGGGTGTAACCATAACTCTGTTGGGGGGGGGGCATAATTGTATATATTTCAAAAATCCTAATAAGCTTTCTGTATTATATTCAAGCACCTTTTGGATTTAAATTCTTAAAAGGGTGGGGCACTATAACATTTTAAAGGAGGGACACAGCATCTTTCGTGCCAGATTAGCTGTAAAAGTATGCCAGATTACAAGTAGCTTTGAAGGACCCCCTCTTCCCTCCCCATCCTCAGGGACAATGTCTGTTGTGCCAGATTATATTTGAAAGGGCCCCTCCCCCTCCCCCTCCCCACCCCAGGGACACAGTTTCTTTTGGGCCAGATTAGCCTTAAAAGGCCCCCCCCCCCTTTCCCACCCTCCATGTAATAATCAGATAATTCAGGTGCTGTGGAGAAACTTAAAAGTTTGCTTAGGTAGGCTAAATATATTAGGTTTGAGAGAGGGGGGGGGGCACATCCTCCTCTATCCCCCCTCCCCTCCCCCTTTAATCCACCACCGTCTGCAGGTAATGTTTGAACAAGCACAGCTGAATCTATTTATCTTACTTTGCCATTTGGAAGTGAGGTGTTAGTGCCCATGGAAGGATTAATGTTTAAGCGACCTCATGTTTACCTGTACGTGTCATGAATAAAAGATGTATGAAAATACAAGAACTCTATAGCCAATAAAGAGAGTTGATATTATTAGGAGATTTACCATACCGTTAATGCACAAACTTTGCCTTAGTTGAGCATGAAGCACAGTTCCTTTACTCTGAATTTGAATTTTTCTTTCTTTCCTTTTCTTCTTTTTCTTCTTTCTTTTTTTACCCTCTCTTTTGTTCAGTCTGTATCTCCTCAAAGTTTATAAAATGGAGCAAGAAAAATCAGTGCCTGGCTTTTGAGCTCCATCTGTGTTATAATGAATGAATAATTCATTAATTCATTCATTCTACATTCTTTCATTCACCTTCTATTTTTGTTCTTTCTCTGTCTCCAGTTTTGTGGAATGGAGCAAGAAAAATCAGTGCCTGGCTTTGAGCTCCATCTATGATCTAATGAATGAATAATTTCATTCATTCGTTCATTCTTCGTTCTTTCATTCACCTTCTAATTTTGTTCTTTCTGTATCTCCATTTTTGTAGAATGGAGCAAGAAAATCAGTGCCTGGCTTTGTGCTCCATCTATGTTGTAATGAATGAATAATTTCATTCATTCGTTCATTGTTCATTCTTTCATTCATCTTATATTTTTTTGTTCTTTCTGTCTATCTCCAGTTTTGTAGAATGGAGCAAGAGAATGCAAAGCGTGTCTTTGAGCTCTGTGTCCACCTCTGTTGTAATTAGTGAATAATTTCATTCATTCATTCATTCTTCACTCTTTTATCAACACTCTCCTTTTGTTCTTCTCTCCATCTCCATCAGGTTCGTAGAATTGGCCATAGAAGCAATAACAACTCACTGCCTGGCTTGGAGTTCTTTGTCCATCTCTGTTGTAATTTCTTCATTCTTTCAATAACAGTCCCTTTTTGTTCTCTCTCATCTTCATCAAGTTTGCAGGATTGGCCATGAAAGCAATAACAACTCAATGCCTGGCTTGGAGTTCCATTTATGTTGTAGTGAATGAATAATTACATTCATTCATTAGTTCTTCATTCTTTCATTGACACTCTCTTTTTGTTCTTCTCTCTATCTTCATCAGGTTTGCAGGATAGGCCATGGAAGCAATAACAACTCAACACCTGGCTTGGAGCTGCTATGCCTCCCTCACGGTGGGCAGTTTAGACTAGACATCATGGAAAGGTATGTGATTCCATATCATTCAAATAACTAGGCCAAGGTCAAGCTGTAGATCTGGTCTTATACTGCTTTCACATCAAGGTACGGTCTCTGCGACCGGTCTCTGCGACCGGTCGCTGCGACCGATGAAATCATAATGTGAAAGCATTTCATCGGTCGCTGAGTACGGTCGCTGAGGTACTTCAGCGACCGATGCAAGCTAGATGTGAAAGCACATCGTACTCAGCGACCGATCAAAATGCAATGACCCCCATACATGCCTACGCACTATCTCTACTTCCGCTTCCGGCTAGGTCAGCTATACAGCGACCGATCGCTCTGGGCCTGACCAAATTTTGACGGAGGTGTGAAAGCACGTCCGATCGGTCGCTGGGTACGGTCGCAGCGACCGTACCTTGATGTGAAAGCAGTATTAGACTTTTGGTGGGTCTTCATTAGCTTGAACTTGAGAAATAACCCTCTATTGTGGGATTTCCAGTATAAGCCCAAACTCCGCTGCAGCGTGCAATGGCATCTACATCAGCTCGAGCTCCGTATATTGCACTCTAGCTTGTGCTATATGGTGATGCGATAATTACTTCCGTCTTTATTTCTCTGAAGACATGGGGTTAGGGTTAGAGTTGTGACAGGGGTTTTAGTTCAGAATGATGTGAGGATAAGGATTAAAGGTACATGTAGGAGATCCCTTTTGCAAAATCTTCAAAAATCCATACAATTTGGCAGGAGTTTAGGATATGCCCTTCTGATACTGTTTATTTAATCTTACGGTCATACAAAAATGAAAATCTGGCTACCAACCTTGAATAAGCAAGTTGGATCAGCTCACCGGCAGAAGCGAAGCCAGCTAGCTAGCTAGCTCAGCCGCGCGCAGCTCGCAGCCACCACACGTACCGCATAATAGCAGCGTTGTACTGTATGTAACATGAATCCTTTCGTTGTGCGCTATCTCGAAAAAATAATCGCTAAAATTTTCGGTCCAAAATAAGTACAGAGTTATCAAAAATGTTGATTACTCAGTTAATTAGCCATGCACAATCCATTTTTCTTTCACAGAAGTTTTTAATAATCATTCTCTTATGATTGTACACATATTCACACATCTTAATATTTTAGTGCTGCAAATGGGATGTCCTACCTTTAAGCTAGGTGTTGGGTGTGGGGTTGGGTTTTATGTTTTACTGAACATGCAGATTTTCCATGGGAACAATTGTCACCAGAGCAAATGTCATGGAACCCCGCTATAGCCTGATGTTGGAGCACATGCATGATAGAATGGATAAAGATGCTTTCACACATGATGCGACAGTGTGGTAACACACTGTGTCACCACACTTTTTTGTGTACAAGCCTATGGGGTATAGGGCGACAAAAAAAATGTTGCCGAGGCAGGACACACTTTTTTTTGCTGCCTAGATACACAAAAAATGTGCACCAATCAAATTTCTAAAAAGTTAGCGCAAAAATTGTTGCCATGAGATTGCTTGCGCAAGTTTTGACAATAAGCTCTCTTATTGAGAGTTAACGTGTTTATAATGCGTGTTCATTAACATATGTGGTGACACAAAGTCCCACCATGCGTGAAGACGAAACAGTGTGGCGCCACAGTGTGTTACCACACTGTGGCACCTTAAGCCAGCTCTTGAAACTTGAGCTGATAAGGACATATAAAAAACAGCCTGCTATTTTGTGAATCAGCAGGCTCTTCTGTATATAAATCCAGGATTTTTGTGGCTTACTTTTTAAGTAAAATAGTGGGCTAATTCCATCTTTGTCAGAGAATTAGCTGGCTATTCTCTGATCAGGCTAATTCATGGGATCATAAATAGCTGGCTATTCTTCAAGCGCGACCTGAAGATGCACCTATTGCTCTCCAAGATTTCATTGTGATTACCGGTTAGTAAATAGAAGGGGTAACTGTAGTATGTTTTACAAAATCCAATTAAAATGTTGATTTTCCACAAATCACTTTAAAACACTGAATGTACGAGACAAATTTGATCATAATGGGTGTTACAATACTTCATTTGTATCATGAAACCTTCCTCAAATTTCACCACTCCAGAGATTTTTATTTTCTGTTTTTCATGATTTGTGTAAAACTAAACATTGTCAGAAATGTACATTTAAAATTCATCTTGAAAGCTTCTTGCACATGAAAGTTTATGGGGGGGGGGGGATGTTTCACAAAGCTGTGCGCAAAGTTACGCTTGACTTTAAGAATGTTTTGAACATGGAAAGCTAAATGGGATTCTTACTCATAGTTAATCGCATTTATAAGCCAAACTTGAAATATATTAACAAAATCGTTTTAAATGTGAAGTATAGTTTCTGCCAACAATTTAATTAAATTATGGGAACTACAGTCACACTTTGTTCAAACAAGAGGAAAAACTTTAGGCATTCTGTTTGGCTGTTCATAGTGAAGTTGTTCTTAAAGTCATGCATAACTTTATGCACAGCTTTGTGAAACACCCCCTGGTGTAACAGTGAATTATCTGTGTGTCATCTCTTGACTCTTTTCTCAACCAAACCCAGTCTGTATACTTCCTCTAATATAAATATATGTTTTAGAATATTTATGGCAAGTGAAATGGTGAAGTGAAACAGAAAATGATACCATTTCCTTTTGGAGTATCACTCTAAATTATAATGGAACAAGTTAATTTTGCAAGGGAAAATAATAATCTCCAAAGGGTGTCAGCAGGAAAAGGAAAGCTTAAAATATGAGATAATTGAGATGGCCAGTTATCATGTGTTCCAGATTCGATTCTGTCTTGTGATAAGGTGGAGAGGAAATGATTTATAAACTTTGAAGAAGCACAATAGGATTGTCTTGTATCCTTATCTCTACATAACAGTATCAAATTCGTTATTCTTGTACCACATGGGTAGAATTGTTGGCAGCATTTCTATGATTTAGTTTGTAGGAGATTGTCTTTGTAGCCAAAATATTTAACCCATTCATGACAGAGGGTCCACATTTTGTGGTTTGGTCTAATAACTTTTGATGCAGAGCTCTAAAAATCATACCAAATACATGAGCAGAAAGAGCAAAAAATTCTACACATACTGTGTCCATTTTCATTGCATCAGTATTTGTTGTTTGATGCTGAAATTTTTTAAAAGGAAAATAAGCATTAAAATCCTTAAATTGGCAATGCGATGAAAATGTTAAAATTACTGTTTTTCCCTGCAAATTGGCAACTTTATGACTTCTCATCATACATTCTGTCAATTTATATTTATTTCAGATACATGATGTTTTACAAGAAAAATGTAGCAATAAAAGAAAAATGTTGGTGTTGCCAACTTGAAGAATAAAAGCTGATCAAATTAGGCTTTAAATAATTCCTATCACGAATGGGTTAAACTAGATAATGTGGGATGGCATTGATTCTGTTATATTTGTATCTTGTACACAGATTCTCCCAAACAATTTCACCACTGTTGAAATACTTGTTAAATTTTTTTCGACAGTTTTGTACTTGTGAAGTGTTTATTTTCATTTGCACATCATCTAAGTGCTTTTGGTACTCCTTCTCCTGAAAATGAAAAAAATATTTGAAAATGTATTATTATCATTATTACAAGAGATTATGTTGCCTTGCAAATAAGAAATTTGATATCTTCAAAATCATCATTTCCGTATTCATCAAGTTGAAGATCTTCTGTGCTTTATTATTTACTGTAGTCAAAAATGGGTCAATCTCTTACAGAATAACAAAACTTTGAGACACTGACAAGCAGTTTTTGTATTGTCTGCTCCTGGAAGAATATCAGTTAGTCTTATATCTAATTCATTTTCCAGAGAAAAGTATTGTAACTGTTCCTATAAAAATTGTTGGTCATTTTCCGGGGCAGTAGCCAGTGTATGGGCTGGACCAGGGTGGAGTTTCCTCCTTTCCCTTGCAAAGTTTTTGTTTAAAGGATAAGTCGTAGGTTTAAGAAATATTTCTTTTAAAACAATTGTTTGGAAAACTTGAATTCGTTTTTTTTTTTTTAAGTAGACAGTCAGAACTTGTTGGAATATTAGTAAAATTATCCAAGGAGGAAAAATGTTTGCATCATCTTGTAATGAACTTGAAAGTACAACACATACAGAGGCAGTAGTATGGACAATGGACAGTTGCATTAGAATAGTTTATATCGTAATATAAAGTTAATATTTTAGATGTAAGTTAATTAGTTACCCCTGCAGTATCTGACTTGGTGAAATATCCAAATCTTATCGCCTAATATCATGATTCTTAAGATAATAAAGTGAAAAATTTTGATAGGTTAAAAGTTTTGTAGCTGACATTAATTTTGTCCTTTAAAGTAAAGTTGAGAATATGGTTTTGTCGCTGAGTAAACAACATAAGTTTTGTCATTTTTTCCTGGAGTGGACATTATATTTGTAACATCTGCATTCCTCATTTTTCCCTTTCAAGCAACACCTATTTCCGTGGTACAGATACAAGAAGTCATTGACATCAAAATTGTACTTTCACCTCCTTTCTTTTATTTTTTCTTGTTTGAAAATTTTGACGATAAGCTGGTGACAAAAGTCCTTGAATTAATTGCCATTATACATTGAATTACTTTGGCCTTAAGTCATGGATGAGGATTAATTGTTCATGAAATCCCATCAATATCTGTGCTAATCCCATGTGGTATGTGATCTAGAATGTGTAAAGCAAAATATCTTGAAAAGAAATTTAAATTTCTTTAGTAGCACTAGCAGGTATCATTTTGGTTTTAGATTTTTAGCCTCTTAATGATATCTGTGATTGAGAAAATCTGCAGAGATTTTTCTTCTTTTTTCCCCTATTTATCATTTCCAAACCAACTTCGAAGATATTCAAGTTGGCCTGAATAGTTACAGAAAACCCACAAAAACCCAATTTTCAGTATTTACTTTTAGGTTAAAAAGGACTAGAATTTATTTTTCAAAAAATAAAATTTCTAATGATTTTCAAGTAATCTGTCAAAGCTGTGTAGCAGAGAAATATGCTTTCTTCAGCTTTGAGCTTAATGGGTGTTAATTCTCTTTATTGTAGATTAACAACTCTTTGACTCTCAGAAGCCAAAAACTGTTGTGATCATTCCATCCAAATTTGTGGGATTCTCCGGGAAGTTTATTTGTCATGATCCAGATATTTCCAGCATTCCTCTCTTGCCCCACTGCAAACAAATTCACTCAAGATATTTTACATTACATTTTGATAATTGTTATTACTTAAACTTGATACATTTTCATTCCATTTCTGTCTTGCCCTGCCTACCACAGGCACAATTCACTCAAGATGTTTTGCATGGCGACCCTGCTGACCTGCGAAGACCTGGAGATCAGAGTTCAAGTGCTGCATCAGTGGATCCAGCTGGCGGAGACGTTGCGCGGTTCCCTTGGCAACCTCTACAGCTTCTCCACCATCATGGATGCCCTGGCAACTAAACAGGTGGGAAGAAATCTCTTACTCTCTTTATGTGACAAACCCCCCGTGACATTTTTAGTGTGAACGCCCATAATGCGTCACCTCTCATATAAAAGACATTTTTGTCAAAAGTCGCGCAGACAAACTGATGACATCATATTTTGGGCTACCTTTTAAAGAATTTGATTGGTCCACAGCTTTTTGCCACCAGGAGGCAAAAAATATGCCTTGGCGGGGTTTTTTGGGCCGCCTCATATCCCATTGACTTGTACACTAAAAATGTCACAGGGGTTTTTCGCGTCATATCTTAACAAGCCTTCACTGCTTTCCAAGTGTGTTCCCCAAATACACAGGCAGAAATCTGTCTTGAAACGGGGGAGACATCTGAACTTTTTTGGAAAAGAGGTCTGCAGCTTTTGAATTGTCTTTGCACTCCCCCTCCCCTGTCAGAAAACTACACCTAAGCCATAATGCTCCTCATAGGAAGAATTAACCCCTCACAAGACAAGTCATCTCCAAATTTGTTAACTGTTTTATATAGTTTTCTAGTTTCTTTTCATGTGTGTCATACCTGCCAACTGTTCCTATTAAGTAGGAAAAAATTCCTATTTTGGGGAAAACCCTTGTGTTCCTGTTTCTGTACAAATTTGTCTGTAGTATTGAATAGGAAATTTAGGAATGTTCCAATTTTCGAAAATTTCTTAATTTGTTCCTATTTCTTGGCTGTCAGGGTTGGCAGGTATGGTGTATGTGTAATTGGATTGTAGCTTTGTGGTAGTTGGGGAGGGGGGGGGGGATTATACTGCTGGGGAGAGAACAGTGTAAAGGGTATCATTTTGTTTCTGATTTTCTTGTAATTCCACACCAATTGTTACTTGACTCTGATAATAATTCTGGTTTGTTCTCATCAGCAACAGACTCTGTTGCAGTTTGATTCTTGGATTCTGTTTATGATAACATTGCCTGGTTCTGTTATTGGGAATTACAGGTTGCTTATCTACGAAGCACTTGGGAACAGCTGCGATCACGCTTTACCAACACTGCTGTCAACTATGACACCAAGCTGCGCTCCCTGCTTAAGTCCATCAACACCGGTGAGAACGTGCTCCCCCTCACCAAGACCAGCCTTCCACACATCCTGCCCATCATCCAGCTCCTAGACCGAGACTGGTCCACAGCGCTAGACCGGGACTGGTCCCAGGCGGCCACGAAGGAGGTGCTCGACTCGGTCCCCAACGGCGAGCCCTGGGAGGACTCTGCTCCGTCCTATGGCTTGGACATTATGCTCGGCCATCTGCAGAACGCACACATGTTGGCGCAACAGACCAATCTCTACCGGATCAATGCCCACGCCAAGCTTGCCAAGCATCCGCCAGAAGAGGGCCTCCTTGATGTGTTCAAGACGGAACTCCATCTGAGGCTCCTGTGGGGGAGCAAGGCAACGACGGACAATGCCACAGAGCGATATAGACTCCTAGAACAGGTCCTGAGCATCATGGCCCAGAAAATAGAATTCTGTGGCAACAGTGTATGACACAGGAGACATTGGTTCAATGGTAGAGCTAAATGCAAATAATGGAAATCTTCTAATACAATGCAATCATAAACAGAGCCATCAGATAGACTTTAACTTGAAAGGGGAGGAAAGTTTAATGAATATGGCACTTAAAGGAACTGTGAGTAAGACTTACTAAATCTGGTCAAAGTTATAAGTATCCTTAATGGAATTCAGTGCATCACACATGAAGTTGCAACTCTTTATGAGACATAAAAATGTTTGTTGTTGATTAACAAGTACATAAAACTAGAGCCTTTACTTCATTTGACAACAATACAATACAACGCAAAATAATACAATTGATTCTTATTCAGCCCAAAATCCAACTGAAAAAGTTTTCAAGCATGCTTCACAACGAGAAATTCAACAAAGAGAGAAGACATGTTAAAAACATGAAGAAATAAACAGTTATTAAAGAGGTACGTATCTTTTTCTATTTGTTATGTCTTTTCTTTCTCTGTGTGAAAGAAACTTATTTTCGTGATGATCCAAAATATAAAATACCCCACTTAAGCATGTGATTAAAAAGTAAAAGTTCTATAACTCTTAACCCGTTGACTCCTGAATTCTCAAACCCCTATGGACTTGATACAGGGACTACATGGTTCCCATATGTACCAGGTTAAAGCAGAATGGTTTTCAACGACAGCACCATAAAGGGAAATGCTTCATATTGAAGGATTCATCATTTCAATTTGATGTTAGGAAAAGAACATTGCTTTTTTCCATCTTTCTATTTTCTCTATAATGAATGTAAGGGCCCAGCAGTGTCTTACGATAATGTGTGGAAAGAAAAGGGATACTTGCAGAGAAAAGCAATAAATATACTTTGATTCTGTTATCAAAGAAGTGTTGTATTAAATACAGTGCTGAAGTTTACATCATGCAGAGCAAATGATAGATATTATGACTTTCTGTAAAAAAAATTTGAGGCGTGTATTCATTTTGAAAAAAAAAAAAAAAATTAATATATTACTCTATACGTGTAGCTCTCTGTACAAATATGAGTCAAACTGTAAAGAGAAAATTCTTTATATTTGAGCAGAGTTCTGTTTTATGCCTCTGTTGCAGAAACTGTAAGATAGTGTACAGATATACATTATGCAGATTAGAAATTATATTCCATAGATTTTTCATAAAAGCATGCAGTGTACATGGTGTTTTATATGTTTGAGTTTAATTTTGCATCATGTGTTTTCGGGATTTTTATATTGGTCTGTCAGCAGAGTTTGAAATAATTACTTGATTTGTGACTTTTGATTGCTTTCACAAAAAATTCTGAAAAGTTGCACCAGTGCCCAAGCTAATACTTAATTTTCACATCTGCTATATTATCATATTTGTATTAATTGTTTCATTTGTTTGTACAACATGCAAGCTGTCCCATTGTTTTCAATTTGTTTCCAAAGCATTGAGCAATAGATTGCTGAAAGTGTGTTGACATATGAAATATTTGCAACGCTGCCCACTCCACTCCTAGTCTTGCACTCAAGCTGTTTCATTGATATATTTTTTTTCATTTATATTATGTTGAATACTTTTTACTTTTATCTTGCCAGATTTATATGTTTTTTTGTGCTTGTCATTTTGCAACATAGCAAAGGTGCTTTTTGTTTATTCTTTCTTTTTTTTTTTAATTAGGGAAAAAATTGTAATGCAGTTTCTGGTATGCAAATATATGTATAAAAACACAGTTCCTTCACATTCTTAAAACATGTTGTATTTGGTTGTGCAGAACACACATTTGTTGAGTTGTAGAGTGTTAAACTCCTGTATTAGGTTATGAAAGAGCAGGAATCTGTTTTCAGACAGAGTGGCCTGGAATTTTTACTTTTTTTGTTGTTCTTATCGTGTTGAAATTTCCAAAGTCCAAATTACATTTTTAAAAGAAATTCTTACTACCTTTTGATTGTTAAAGTGTTATATTTCTGCTTGCCTTTTATTCTTAATCTGATTATGAAATGTTGTTTGAAAATATGGTGAAAACATTTAAGTGCTTGAAACCTTTTCATGTATTTTTATTTTTTATTTTTTATTCCAGCAGCTAATTTAAAACCTCCCAATAATTTGCATCCTTTTGAGTTAGACAGGAAAGTTCCTGTACAGAGGTCTTTTATTTTTGGGTCCATGAATATCCTTCACTCATGTGAGCCTAAGTTTTGTTTTGTTTTTTGTTTTTCAAATCTGTTTCCAATGGATATGTTTGATGTAGAAAGTGACATCAAAAACGTAATTTACTATTTCCTTGGTAATTATACTCTTTTGAAAGTATTTTTAAAAAAACATGATGTTTATACCCTTTTTGACATTTTTATTACCCATTGCCAGCTAGCTGGATATCTTAAAATTTAGTTTTTCTACCAAAACTATACATGAGCTTTGAATTTATGATTTTGACTTCATATTGCATCATATCAGCTTATTTGACAACCTTGAAACTTCAAGAGATTACAAAACTAACATTTTACACAGTTTGAGTATTTCTTTATCCTTTACAATGTTTGCATAATTGACTAAGAATCCTAATTGAAATACTTTTTGACTTTGCGTGAAAGTGCATGTAAGGTTTGATAATTTTTCAGATGCTAGAATGTTGGTTAAAGGGTATTAACTATTACTAACATGTATGGAAGTGAATTAATGACTCTACTGTATAACAATAAGAATAACTGTTGTGATTTCATGCTGTTTGCATTAATATTGTTAAGATTTGTTAGGCACAGGTGTTTTATAATTCGCTAAGAAATTTCATCTTGATACATTTCTTTTAAAAGTAGTATATTACATACATGTAACTGACAGTGTTGCTTTTTCATATCTGTGTTGCTTTTTTTTTCAAATACATATAACAAAGGCATTTTAAAGGGAGTAATCTTGTGTTGAATTCAGCATTATGATCCCGTTAGGAGGTATGTCTCCATGTGCAATAAGTGTGACTGAACAGATATTATGTCACCTTTTCAAAAAAGCATGTTAGGCTGAGCTTAGTTTATTAGATGCAAATGTGTGAGTTTGATAGCTTTGTGTTCTTCTGTTTCTTCAGCCCAAATAAAAGCATATGATATGATCTCACTGTGGTTTGATGGAAAGAATTGCTTATATAGTATTTGATATGAACATGCAAACATGTAACAGCTTTCTTACTGATGTTATGAATAATTGTACAGAAGTCAAATCAAAATAATGTAACACACATACCCCCCCCCCCCCACAAGTTATTGCAGCCATGTAGTTGGGGGATAAGCTAAATCTGATCTCAACTGTAGGATCATACTAGCCTTGTTACCAGTATACAATTAAAGGCATTGGCTAACTTTGTGAGTAGCTGATTTAAAAAATTCTCAAACTAAGATGAAACATGTGTATGAGTACTTGTATTTGTACTCAAAAACCCTGAAATCAACTATAATTTGGAATGAAAAAGTGTAAGTTAGACGCAAACGGCGATTTTATTATCCTTCGTCTCACGAGACAATCACTAAGAGGACCACTTTGCTTGAATTTGAAAATACCGTTATGTGCCTCCCGCCGCGTGATTCGCCAATACAAACAGGACGGTAAGGTGAGTCATACGCGCATGCGCACTCCTTATGTCTATTCTGTGCAACCGACCATCGTATATTTTTCAAACATTGGTTCACATTTTTGATATTTAAAAATACTTCCTGTTGATATTATACTTTGAAACTTTCAGACTGGTATTTTTACTCTATAACCCTTATGTTTATTCCATTTTCAAGTAACAAAACAAGATTTTTTTAAAATCATAACAATGTTAACCAATGCCTTTAAACTATAACTCTACAATAAGAGTAAAACCACCTTTGCATATATTAGCTCAGGATTGTTAACACACTGTTACGATTCATATTGTTATTCGGAACCTTGGAATTTTGGGGTTTAAATATTTTCTCCCAAGTTGAATAGTTGTTGGATTGTATATAGTTTGCTTTGGGCTTTGTTCTAGATATTGTGAACAGGTTGTGTTGCCTTATGATTGATATATACATATACAGCCATGTAATTTACTATTAAAGACTGCACCATTCATGGTTTTTTGATATTGAATATTTCCTGTGATTGTATTTTCTCCTTGATATATATACATGTATATGATGCCACTATGACTTTATTTATTTTCCAATAAAAGGAAAAGATAAACAGTACCAACAGAATTTTTCTTGTGTCATGTTTGTTACAGTGTTGCAGGTCTTGATATTAGGTCTTAGTCTGGAGATCATCTCGAGACCTGTTACTGTAAAGTCTTTATAGTCTTGGACCTCAAAGTCTCAGTCTTGGACCACAAGGTCTTGAGAAAACTGCTGCATATCTCTCAAGCTCAAGGCCAGACTAAAAAACTGAAAACTTTATTAATGTATACATTTACTTACTTACTTACTTATTTTCTTTCTTAGTTTGTTAGCTAGTTAGTCAGTCAGTCAGTCAGTCGGTTAGTTTAGTTTAGTTATTTATAGTTAGTTTTTTTTTTAACCCAGGGTGGCTTTATCATTGGCTTTAGAAGCAGTTTTGCATGAAGGAAAGATGGTTTTCCTTGCGAAGTAAATCAAATAGGAATGATTTCAAGATGTCTTTAACTGGCTCACATTTTTCAATAATGCTATTAGTTAAAGACTGTTTGGGTTTCATTTTCATGTGTACTTAATAAGGTCTTGGTCTTGATCTTTATTGGTCTTGGAAGGGAAAGTCTTAGTCTAGGTCTTGGTCTTTGTTGAAGTCTTTGAATACATAAATCAACATAGAAGGAAAGAAGGCTAGAAGGCTAGAAGAAGGGAGTTGGTGGCTGGTGATGGTAGA
>CM057165.1:19433203-19463242 GCA_029962745.1 Echinometra lucunter | reverse complement strand
AGGGAGTTGGTAGCTGGTGATGGTACATGTAGAACAGAGATAGGGAGAGAAAGAGAGAGATAGGGAAAGAGAGAGAGAAGGAAAGAAAGAGGAGAGAGAGAAGGAAAGAGGAGAGAGAGGAGGAAAGAGGAGAGCGAGAGAAGGAAAGAGGAGAGCGAGAGAAGGAAAGAGGAGAGAGAGAGAAGGAAAGAGGAGAGAGAGAAGGAAAGAGGAGAGAGAGAGAAGGAAAGAGGAGAGAGAGAAGGAAAGAGGAGAGAGAGAAGGAAAGAGGAGAGAGAGAAGGAAAGAGGAGAGAGAGAAGGAAAGAGGAGAGAGAGAAGGAAAGAGGAGAGCGAGAGAAGGAAAGAGGAGAGAGAGAAGGAAAGAGGAGAGAGAGAGAGAAGGAAAGAGGAGAGAGAGAAGGAAAGAGGAGAGAGAGAAGGAAAGAGGAGAGAGAGAGAAGGAAAGAGGAGAGAGAGAAGGAAAGGAGAGAGAGAGAAGGAAAGAGGAGAGAGAGAGAGAGAAGGAAAGAAAGAGGGGAGGGAGAGGGAAAGAAAGAGAGAGAGGGGAGTGGAGACAAATAAAGGAGCTATGGTATAATTCATAACTACTGGTAATTGGATAGGAAGGAAAGAAGAAAGGAAATGAGCAGGCAAATGAAAGAATGAAGGCATCATAGAAAGTGAAACGGGGAGAAAAAAAGAAAAAAGAACACACACAAAAATGTTCTTTAAGTAGGCATGTGATGGCGCTATTCCAGTCTAACATTTACCCCCAATTTAGGGATACACACAAGAGACATCTACCCCATCATAATGTCAGATGTGCATGTCCAAATTTCACTCAATGGACAATGGATTATCATTTTAGACACTTTTAAAAATGCAGGTGGACAATGTCAGATTTTCTAGGGTTTGTCACACTCAAACACACCAAATGGTGAAAGTATAATATGATCTTACTAACAGATTAAACAAAATTGTTACTAGACCAAAAAAGTTCAATGTTTCTGTCCTACAGGTTTTTTTATTTTTTATTACAGAATTCTTCAAGAGGGATGCTTTAGCAAAAAGAAAATTGCTGATGAAATCCATGTTAGAAATAGTCTCAGATTATTGTACTTCACCAAAAGATGCTTGTGTGAGATCATTTCCTTGCGATATTCCGTTCATACTTTCAGTAAATTTTTAGCTCGGCTATGCACTTTGGTACACAAGGACCTTTCCATGCGACGGCTCCCAGCACAATAATCTCTGCACTTCGTTAGACCCCATAGTTTTTACACATGTATACAGCATACATGTCATGCACAGTACTGTTAAGTTCATGCCCTGCAACAGGGCTCTAAATGACCTTTTGTCCCTTACTGGTTTAATACATCTATGCCATGCAAGGAGAAAAAAAATTTTCCCAGTATCTGAAGTTTTGCTAGAATCTTGCCATTTATCATCTCAAAGCATTTAGCAAAGAAATCTGACCCCCCCCCCCCCAAAAAAAAAAGAACAAGAGTGTGGTCTAAACAAACCTGAATAACCTTTAAGACCTTTTTATTTCAGCAAAGGTGAGCACCCAGCTTATCCACTTACATACACCACAAACAAAAATAATGACACTTCATAAAGACTTGTCAATTTCTTCAGATGCACACTAAATATGCAACATAATTATTTTCTGCAAGGAAACAATGTCAAGATAATCAACTGCACATCCAATCCTTGTTTGGTACATGTAATTAATAAATATACACACCATGCATTAAAACCGTATAGAGAATATATAAAAAAGTATGATTATCGACTTGTTAATGGCATATATACGTATCACACATTATTCAGGAGTTTAAGATGAAAAAATAGAAGCCTTTGCACATTGACCTTCTCATCTCTTAATGTTGTTGCTGTCACTACACGTATATCAATATTTACGTACAACACAAGTATTAACCCCCTGGACACTAAGCCCAAGTTAACTCAGGCTAGGGTCTGTGGAAAATCTGTATTGAAATCAAATCGTGCTCAACAGGTTGATGGGATAGAATATCATAAATATAATTTTATTGAGAAGTATTAACCCATAGAGGTACAGTGTCACTTTTAGGAGATGCTTTTGCAGTATCTGTTGGTCCAGAATGTTGGGCAGTACACATCATACATGAGCAGAAAGAGAAAAATGCACTGACAAATTTGAGCCCATTCCCATTGCTGTATGGTGTGGCATTCTCGAATTAGAGCAGTTTTAAGTTTAACTAATCATTAAACTCTTTAAATTGGCAATGCAGTGAATAATATATAATCACTATTTCTGTGTTCAAATTGACAATTTCTGATTTAATTTTACAATTATATTTCATTTTGGTTTATGTTATATCCATATTCATTTTTTCCAGCTATGTAAACGTGGAAAAAATAATTTGTATTGCCAATTTGAGGATTGAAGATGATTAATTTAGACCTCAAGAGAGCTCTGTACTGCTATGGGTTAACAAGAAATGAATATTAGGAGATACATGTACAAGTACATGTATCTGCTCAAATTGACTCTGTGAGCTCTTCATGCTATAAATGTGGACATTAGAAAAGCAGATGGTTTAGGTGTTACAGAGCAACTTCCTCTGAATGTTCTGCAAAACTATTAAACTTCTACCATACATGTAGCTGGTATTACTTGCAAATTCCATGATGAATTAAAAATGTTTTGAAACCTACTGCAAAACAATGGATCACACTCCAGCAGGAATAGCTAGGCTGCATTTAACCCATTCGTGACAGGAATTATTTAAAGCCCAATTTGATCAGCTTTTATTCTTCAAATTGGCAACACCAACATTTTTATTTTATTGCTACATTTTTCTTATTGAAAAATAATGTATCTGAAATGAATATAAATTGACAGAAATTATGATGAGAAGTCAAAAGCTGCCAATTTGCAGGGGAAAAGGTGATTTTAAACCTTCTATCACATTGCCAATTCAAGGATTTTAATGCTTATTTTCCTTTTAAAAACTTTCAGCATCAAACAACGAATATTAACGCAACCAAAATGGGCCCAGTTTGTGTAGAATTTTTTGCTCTTTCTGCTCATGTATTTGGTATGATTTTTAGGGCTTTGCATCAAAAGATATTAGGCCAAACCACAAAAAGTGGACCTCTGTCATGAATGGGTTAAAGGTTTCAATCATGTGACAAGTATATCAACAAATGTATTATATTGATTAGACTTTGCAAACAAGGACTAGGCAACAACAAATGCCGCTAGAACCTTGCAATCTCTTTTTGCATATCACTAGCACTAGGAATATTAAACTACATTATCAACATATTAGGGGGGGTGTGATAAGAATGTAGTCACTGTTGGTCTATATGAGGTAATTTTGTTCTAAAGTTTGTTGACAGAAATGAAAATAAGCGAAGTATATAATTATCTGATGGGTGCTTCAGTGAAGGGACCGTCTGCTAACACTACGTACAATGTAGAGGTCATTTAAAACAAATTCAGAATGAATATGAAAAAAAAAGAGGGGAGAAAGTGTGACAATACGCATTGTTTTTAAATCGTCTGCTTTAGATATTGCATACATGTGACAAAAATGTTTATATATCATCTCAAGCCCACCATAAGGGCAGTTACGAGCAAGTCTTTGCTTCATGGTATAATCAGACACCGGTATGAACATTTATTTCCAGGTCTCAATATCGCACAAGACTGCCTTCATCAACAAAAAAGATACTGTTTTAAAATCAAAACAAACATGTAATATATAAATTTCAATCTCTATTATTTACAAATCAGACGATATCTACACTGCTTCATCACTCCACCTTGAACATGTATTCGACTTTAAAGTGTAGCGATCACTAAAAGACATTTTGTGTTGTATGTTAGGGGTTCAATGGCACTATACTATATTTAAAATATGAACTTCAAATATCACTTCCTTTCAACTGGAGGTCCAAATATATTCTCAATAGTATTATGAATGCAACTCATGAGTGGACTATTTTATGACGTACACAATCAGTGGGTCGAGTTCTGTACATCAGGTCTACCATTCTCTTTATTTTCTTTCTACTTCTTAAAATTTATTCAGCAGAAAGCCAGGTAAATTGTTAAGGCTTATTTCATGCCGTACAGTAATTCATTATGCAAGGCTGTAAGATTATTTGTGAGAAACCATTTCTGGCTGTTGATCTTGACCAGTCCAAAATACAATGAATCACCATGATGATGATGTTCTCAAATAAAAAAAAAAAAAAGAAAATGCTTGCATATTTGTAGTTGTATTAATGTCAATAAAATGCATCTATACCAAGAGAAAGAGAGAAATTAAGCTTTCTTTTCATCTCATTTGGAGATGTTATTAATTTTACTTTACATTCTATTCCAATGACTTACTGCAAACATGGAATATTTCACAATGTTGAAATTTTTGTGCATTTAGTGCAACATGACACTTGCGCAAAAATAAAACCATGCAAATTATTATGTTTATTATGCATGTGATTACAGTTATCCTAACTCTCCATGAAAATTAAAAATGTGTGATTGTGTTCAACTTGGCTCAGCGTGAAAAATTGATCGCGCAAAAATTTCCATTTTTTCAGTACAGTCAGATAATGTATAAAACATCACATTAAGCTAGAGTGATCACTACCACTTTATAGAAAGAGATCTTTATTAACTTCAATGAATTCCGGGACTTGATATTCCATTCAGATAGTAAATTAGTCATTCCCGAGGGCAGTGACGATTTATCCCTTGTCAGGAATAGTGTAGTGAGCAAGCAGTGGTTTCATCATTCTTAAAGCTCATGTACAGTTTTGGTAGCAAAGAGAAAAAAATGGCATGAAATGATAAGCTATAGCCTCACACTGCCCGCCTTGCATTGAAAATACATGCAGTAGAACATGCGATATTCCATTCATGATTTCTGCTGAATTTTAGTGTAAACATTTGAAATAAACGCAATTTAACAGATACACTCTGCCGTGTGCAGGTGACCACTCCCTCATAATGATCACAGCCCTTTGTTACACTTGTCGTGTAAACAGAACTCTCACTGGTTTTAAACGTATGCAGGCACTGTGTGACTTTGCGTTGCTGGCCTGAGATCAGAAACATCTTTTGCCATTCATCTGTGCAATATTTAACTTGAGGAGGAAAAAACTTCACACCTCTTAGTTTTACTTCTGTCTTGTTACTGACCAGCTGAAAGCAAGGAAATTTGACGAATCATTTATGTAGGGCCAGGGCTACCAAAACTGTACATAACAACCTTTAATTAATGCTATACGTTGAAACTTTCTCCGCATCCACATGTTCCTTTGATGTTGGGATTGTTGAAGACAAACTCGCTGGACAGCTTGGTATTTACATAGTCCATTTCAGTTCCTAGTAACGTCAGTTGTGCTTTAGAGTCGACAAAGATTTTCACACCTGATTGAGAGAGAAATGATACAGAATAAAATGGTAAATACCTTAAAGTAGCATAACTACAGTAATTTTCAATTCCACTTTCATTTACAAAATTCACATCTAGACAGAAACTACATTGCAGGTGTAATATAAAATATGTGGTCCTGATTATCAAGCAATTCTGCCAGTTGAAATTTTTTTTATATAGATGCATGTTTTAAAATCCAACATCACTGCTTCTTTAAGGCAAAATTAGCTTGGAGATAATTATACTGTTGACTGTTGAGTAGAATTTGATTTAAGTACAACACACATTTTCCATAGACCCCAACCCTAGTAATCTTGGGCTTAGTGTTCCACAGGTTAATACCGGTAGTTATTTGTAGAATGTGCAGCTACTAATTAAACCACCTTGTATCCAGTAATCATTATTACCATTTCAAATGCTTCTGATTGGTCAATTACACCTGCGATCATTTTGAATATCAGTATCCTTGCCTTTGTTTACTCATGTACTGATGTTTGAATATAAAAAAAAAAAAGAAAAAAAAAGTGGTCTGATTTCCTTTCACTTGTAGTACATCTATCAGTTTCTCTGAATTTTCCACTTTAACTGAAGAAAGTGAAATTAATGGACAGGTTTTCCTCCTAACTTTATCAATTTAAAACATTTCCTTTTCTTCCATATCATCTTTTGTTTCAGTAAAAAGATGAATTACCACAAAAAATCTTACTTTCTCATATCACTGCTGTTTGTTCTGATGTTTTCATGAACTAAATGAACTCATGAGCAACCATCAACAAATGACCATTATCCAGATTTGTTGACATAAATGAAATACCTCTCCCTTGCAATATCAAAACAGTTTTTTTAAAATTGTTTTCTTACCATCCTGTACCACTTCCTCATCAAACTTCTGCTTCTCTTTCGCATAATCCAGCGTGTAACTTAGCCCGTTGCATCCTCTTGTCTTTACTCCCACCCTTAGTCCTTCGACATCTGGTTTGTTGGCTACGAGTGCTTTGATCTTCTCAACGGCTGCCTGAGTCTAGATGGGAATAATTGGAGGAATCAAATTAAGTTCAGTTCAAAAGTTTATCTTGAATGGTTAGACATACTGCACTTTAAATATCTACTTTGTACAATTATTTGCAAACTTTTTTTTGCACAAGAAATATCTTAGTCTTTGTTACAAAACAAAAACAAAAACAAAAACAAAATCAAAAAACAAAATGCTTATGTCACCAGGAATCACAACTTATCAATACTTTGTCTAAGTAAGAATCTACCATCTGTCACTCATACAATGCAAGGTTATCAATTTATAAATACATAAATACATAAATAAATACATAAATAAATGAATAAATAAATAAATGGCAGTGTATACAGCCACATGCGTGTGTCTTTACCTTATGGCCACACACGTGTGGCTGTATCCACAGCATCAACACAAGGATACAGCCACACTCGTCTGAATTCCCTCTGTGCCGCGGCGCTATCACTAACGCATCGACCCCAAAAGTGATAGGAACATGTATGTGCCGCGGGCGAGACAAAAAACGGGGGCTTTGGAACGGGCTTGTTGTGAAAAGGAGGGTCTTCGGAACGGGCTTCGGAACTACAAATGTTTGTGAAAACAGGGGTCTTTGGAACGGTTCGCCTGCATGTGAGTGCGTATGTATCCCTATGGAACGGGCATACGTGCATGCAGCTAGCCCGGCGGCACGGGCGCCAGGTGCGCTCGCGCAGAGGTGATGGTCGGACAGCGCTCTGCGGGCCGCTTTTCACCAAAAATGCAGCTCATTATAGCAGATCAATGCGGCCGGAACGGCGTAACGAAAAATATGCGAAGCTTTGGAACGGATTTCTTTCTTCTTTTTTCTCGATAAGAAGAAAATGCTACGCTTTGGAACGGCTTTCTTTTTTCTTTTTCTCAATAAGATAAAAATGCTATGCTTTGGAATGGAAATTTGAGTGTAAAAATGGGGGTCTTCTCCGCGGCACATACCCACCACGCATTATATACTGAGTGCCCCCCCCCCCCCCCCCCCCCCCCCCCCCCGCCCGGGTAGCTAGCTAGCTGACAAAATTGGCAAGGACAAGGTACAAGCATCGATGAAAGTAAACTTAATTGATGGCAAGTAGGGCCTAGGGGTCTATTTCACTTTCCAAGAACATTTCAATCAAGCTGACCTCGACTCCTCGACGTTACGCAATTGGCGAGGTACAAACATCGATGAAAGTTCATTGATGGCAATTATTTCACTTTCCAAGAACATTTCAATCAAGCTGACCTCGACTCCTCGACGTTACGCAATTACGCAACGAGTAAATTTCAGGTGACGCAACGCACACACGGCCAAGCGTTCAGCCCAAAGACGTTTTAAATATATAGCTAGACAGAAAGCAGCACCCGCGGAAAGCATTACGCCTATGGGGTTAAGCCCCGCCCAGCTTTCGTCCATTAGAAGCCGAAAATAAGCCCTTCTAAATATTCATGAACCGAAATAAGCACCCTTGATTGGATTATAGCATCATGAATATGTATTTATTCGATAATATCGTTCTCGAAATATGGTTATTCATTTGACCTTATTACGTCACAATCATGCAAATTTATGCATGACGTGCTTACTCGCACAAAGTTGGAGGTTTCTACTTCATAGAGAAAACGTGAGTACCACTGCAATTATGATTAAATATAAGACATTTGGCCATTTGATTCAAAATAGTTGGCTATTCTTCTTAATCTACAATAATTTCTTTACAATTTGAAATAATTGCCAACAGCTGTTTCCGAAAGAGCTAGAAACAGTGTACTCTCGAACTTACAGTTTGGTTTTCATCGTCATGAGCTAGATTGACCGCGGGTACCGTTCTCGCACCATGTACTCGAGGTAGCTCCCCCGGGCTAATGCCGGGGGCCATCTATGATAATTCTGGTGTTCACGTTGACCGTTCTTGAACGGTTTTGATATTTAAGATTGTTCAAATCAGAAGTTTGGCGTCATGAAAATCAAATTCAGACCTAGATTAAACAACAGGATTTTTGTGAGTGAACACTCCGGCAGAATTTATTAGATTATTACTAGACCGCTAGTGTGTGTAGGCTAGATCTAACGATAGATCTAAATCAATAATGTTAATGTTATTTGGACTCGCTGAACAGTGACACTGTATTAACTGCAGACTGGAGAGCACACAATGAACACACTGTATACGTCGACGGCCCCGGTTGATTTTGCCAGTGTTTGTAAGCCTTGTAAGCCTTTAACATTTGAAGTTGAAATAATTATTGAGTGAGCGTTACTTTAGTCTAGGTCTACTATCCACATTCATCAGTTTACAAGATCTAACTTTAACAGTTATCAGAAAATCTGTTTAAAAAATCTAAAGTAGATCTGGACACACTTGTATAGTCTATAGAATCTAGACCTGTCTAGACCCCTACTTGGAAGTTGGATCAAGTTGACTCTGTTATTTATTTTCATTTATGCACATTACCATCTTGAAATCTTGAAATCTTGTTCAACCTATCAGTCTCACCCCACCTCTTCTGAAGATAGAAAATGTTGCTGACTGCAGTTTGAAGTAATTATCAAATATTACATGGAAAATGTTGCAATCTGCTTTGTTGTAATAATGTTTTTTTTGTTTTGTTTTGTTTTTTTTTGTTCCCACAGATGGAAATATTGGAACTGGAAGGCTGGAAGAATTCGACTGATGAACATCACTACATGTAATACATGTATAGGCCCCAGGTGAAGCAGAGAATCCTCTGAAGTGACAGGTAACAAAAATTTTCCAGAACACTTTTCTTTCTTATTCACATTATGATGATTATGAATTTGAGGGCATTCTGGTAGAGCGTAGACGGTAATTATTTAGGCTAACGATTCCGGTTGATGCTTTTGCCATTTTGTTGCTCTTGAAAACTCCAAACATTTGAAGTTCAAACAATTATTGAATGACCATTAGTCTATGTCTAACTGTTGAAGCTACCTAAGAATGACCACATTCTTCACTTGAAAAGTTGAGCTAAAACAGTTAAACTTCTGGAAGTCTCTTAAAATCTTGAGTAGATCTAGATCTGGACAAACTGTCACTTAGCCCTCTCACCCTACCCCCTTCCTTCTGAACATACATGTAGACAGAATATGCTACTGTGTGGATGCTATTCCATGTATATGATTTATTCAGTTTTATTCTTAGTTTTTGTAATCATTTTTATTATTTCATTTAGGGGGGGGGGGCTATTCAGACACTTGTTTAATACATGTTTCTTTGTAGTCTGGTTAATGGCAGTTTACAATAGTCCTGTTCTATTTTGGTGGCAGAACTAAAACATTTTATGGGGGTGGATTACAGGCATATTATGTAAATGTTTGTAAGTCAATGGTAAGCTTTTCTATTTCTACATGAAGGAAATCTAAAATCTTGGATGCACTATGAAAGGATAAGTAAAATTTGATAGAACTATAAATACTACATGTATATTTCAATTTAGTATCTCTCAGTCAGAAATGCATTACAACTTGGTACAGTGATATTGATTTTTAAATTTATTTTATTTTTATTTTATTTAATTTTTTTTTTTTTTGTTCACACAGTTAGATATTGGAAAGCTGGAAGAATTATACTGATGAATGTCACAACATGTCCACTACATATCACTTCAAGTCCAGGATGAAGCAGAAAATCCTGTAAAGTGACAGGTAACAACTAACAACTAAGGAGACTCGTAACACAAATTCATACCTCTAACTATATATTGTAAAGTATGTTTCATTGCACGTGTAAATATTTTCCCTCTCCCATGTTCCTCCATAACAAAATTTGTCTGTGTTGACAAAACTTGACCTAGGGGAGACTTCACAGAAATCCTTTGTACAGGAGAGGGACACCTAATGCACATCAATAGACAACATTTACTGCCAAATGTAGATAGTGTGTACTGTAAACAGGTCGGCACACTGATTTTTCATTGTATGGGTTCTGAATTGAAACTGAAAAATTTCAGTTGTTAATTTTAGTTATGAATGCAAATTTTTATCTAGATTTGAGCTCCCATGTGCCTTTCGCTATCGTGTAGATTAATGTAAATTTGTATCAGTGCTCCCCAATTTCAAAGCATTCATGTGTATGAAGGTTATTTCATTTAAACATAATTATGCAGTAGGTTATTTAGCTATGTAGAGACCCTATTCAGTCATATTTCAAAAATTTCCTTTTAATGTAGTATGATGCCATAGCAGATGATTGATGCAGACTGGACTTGACAAATCCTGAGAGGAACTTACGAGATGTGTGACTTGAACATTTGAGAGTAAGTTTGCTGCTATAAGTAACCAATCCCTTTAACTATCATTGACCACATTAGGTGTAAGCAGTCTTAGATGTGATTTACTGTCATAGATGATATTTTCTAGTTTACCAAAGTTCTTTAATTGGTTTCATAGAGTGGTCTATAAAATAAATGTATTTAGGCCTACATTTACTAGATTTCAGTAACATTACATCATGCAGTGCATAATCTGACCCACCCAATGTTGTTTGTGACTCGAAGTCCCTTTCATTACCAAGTATTACTAAATTACCGTATGAGCATTAGTTTACTTCAGAAGTATTTTTCATTTTATATCTTGTCTGCATCATGTATGCTCCAGTTGGGCGATCAGAAAAATTAAATTTTAAAATGTCTGTAAGACAAAATATGTATAGCTTGATTTCTTCACTTGCACACTCCTACTTTGTGCATTTTAGTCCTTCTTGCATGTGTCTAAATATTGTGTGACTAATCCTTATTAAATGCATCTGACATATATTTATCATTTTTGTGGGGGTTTTTTCTCCACAGAGTTCTGGATTATGACTTTGGCTCATCCTTCCTGTCACTTAGACTACAGCCTTGACGGTGACTGCAGATGACATCTACTCCCTGATAATGCTTTCTTCAGATAGTAGCAAAGATTTTTCAAAGAGATGATTTTGAGATATAATTTATCACTAAATGTCCCATTGAATATCACACTAAATTAAAGCTACAGAGTAAATATTTGGGGATTTCTTATTTTTTTGAATGATTAAAGTCAACTAATCTTGCAAGAGTTATATGTGTACATAATTAAATGGATACAATGTCAACTGCCATCTCAAATTTAGAATTGAGAAGAAAGGCTTTTACTTTATATTTGCTTTATAGGAATCTAAATCAAAGAATGTAGGAATTCATTAACCCCTAGACTTCTATGAAGATTGGCAAGATGCCTGCAAATGTTACATCGAGGTAACTTCAGTTTTGTATGTTTGAAGTTAAAATGTGTTGCATCATTAAATTATTATTCTAATTAAAAGTTTACTATCCGCAAATGACTGAATGGTCTATCTTTATTTTGGTGCCAGGTAAAAATGTCAGAGGTAACAATGTCCGAGGTAAAAATGTCAGAGGTAAAATGCCAGGGTGAAATGCCAGAGGTAAAAATTTCAGAGGTGAACATGCAAGAGGTAAAAATCTCAGATTTGAATATGACAGAGGTAAAAAGTCAGAGGTATGTCAGATTAGAAAATGTTGAAGAAAACATGTTACAGGTACAGATATTGAATTATAGAAAGGAAGGGGCACGTGAGATATCTGCTTATTTTGTTCAATCTTTCATCATTTCTACATTACTGATTATGTAGGGAAAAAAACTAAGTACATGTATGATGGGGGGGGGGGGGATTAAGCATACCTGTACAGTTAAAAATTGTACGTTAATGAACATTGTAAAAACGATGGTGGGAAAAACTTTGACTTGTAACATTAGTAGCTGACAACATTCATTTCACAGGAGCCACGATTATAAATGTGCACATTCCTCTTCGTATATAAAGCGTGGTGTACGTGAACAAATGCCTGAATTTCCTAATACGTGGAATAGGAAGCAATCGAATGGAACTAATTGATATTTGTATAGTCGCTCATCGGATACGCTGCGGAATTTACATCTTTTCAAAAGAATTACCTGTACTTAATTAGTTAATTGTGTTAGCATATGCAAAACATCAAACGTGAATATTTTCTTTCCACTCTGTGGAACTTATTTCCCATTAATCTCAAAGTAAACAATGGAAATCATCCCACGTAACATTTCTTACGCAGAACGTGCACCCCTGACATTTTTACCTCTTTTTAATCTTTTTACATCTTTACCTTTTGCACTTTTAGAATTGAAATAGAATGATCTGGGTGTAATTTAGGGCATCCCCCCCCCCCAAAGGAAAAATAAGAAAAAAAAGGGGTTTGAATTTTTTTGGGGGGTGAAGGTAAACCGAAAGTGTGAAGGCTTGAGAATTAAGGTGAAAAGATAGAAGTGATGTGTCAAATTTAAATTGCACTAGCAAAGCTACAAGAGAAAGAAAGTGAACAACTGTGCCGAGTAAAAAAGAGTGGATATCTAGAAAAGAAGTATTTTTGATAGTAAAATCTATGAATGAGCTAGTTGAGACTGAAGGATATGAGAGCAGAAATGGAATTAGTAAAATGTACAGCAAATGGGGCAATATGTGTGATAATTATTTCTTTAGTGCTATATTTCCCCCTTTCTCTTCTACTTGATTATTATCATCATCAGATCAGTTTCCCCCTCTATTCCTTCTTCTTGGAACTCTCTTTCCCCTTCTCTCCACAATCAGAGTACCTTCATAATCTCTTCCCACCTCCCAGATTAGCTGGTGAAAGGAGTATTACAAAAGAGAGTGAACAAAAGATTAAATAAATCAATAAATAAATAAATAAATAAATGAATGGATGAATGTGTTTGATAATGAATGAAAGTTAATTTTAAAATCATATCTGTGGACACAAAGACTGAAGTACAGTTAGAAAGAAATTATAACATATAGGTAATTCGTTTGAGGGTTCAGACCTTCATGGAGAAAATGTTTTTTTTTTTAAGAAGGATCCAACCAACTATTGTAGAGGCCACCAGTTAAACAAAAAAAGAAATCATCGACTACAAGATATAATAGTTTAATACAGATATTGGGTACCCAGTCATGTAAACAAGAAAGTAGAATGATAGATCGGAGGCTCCGCCCCCCCCCCCCCCCCCCCCCCGTACTATTATCATTTTTGTGATCGATAACCAGTTTAAGTGCGTTGACTGGCGCATCAGAATGGTCGAAGTTGATTTGCTACGTCCCTTGCGCGGGCAGCGCGCAATGTGTGAATAAAATTACAATAAATACATATATTATGCGATTTGACCTTTCCTCTCGCGCTGATGTCTGCATTGTTTCGCATCGCGTACTATTTGTCATGTGGGTACGCTGTGTGAAGGGGAGCATCTCACAAAATGCATAATTCATGACAGCTCATGAATTATTTAGAAGGGCTTATTTCGGCTTCTAATGGACGAAAGGTAATGCGGAGCTTAGGGGGCTTGGTTCAGCCGGCCAGTCGGGCAGCGCAGGCAGGCGGTGCAGCCTGAAGGGCGGTGCTGGCTCACGCAACATCAACGTTCACCCACCAAGTGCTCAAGTTTGTCGACTATTTTCACCAACGTACACTCGTTAATGAAGAAAAATAAGAAAATTCTGAGAACGAAAAGATTTCAAATATTCACTTTAATAGAGTTTACTCACCAAAACTAAGGCAGCCCTTTGAGGAATTAACCTCTTTTTGCCTTGAACGGCTCGAACCGTCGCTCTCCCTAGAGCAGCCATAACACAATTGACCTTTGACCTGCGAGCTCGAGTGGTGCAAAATATCAGGCAAGAATCCACCTGCAAATAACTGCAAGTTCCTTGTAATTCATAAGCTTTTCTGTTTATCGATCATTTTAGTTGTTAGAGTGCTTTAATTTGCATGTGATTTTCTCAGTAAAAAAGAGACGAACAAGTCCCTTTTGAGAGGGAACTGGGTAATTTTTCATGATAGTTAAAATTCAGTACGGTCCCACATACCGATTTCTGTGTGAGTAAAGTGTGATCGGCAAGTAAGTCTACCAGTCAGTAGTCACGGCCACCAGCCATTTGGAAAATATGAAAACTTGTTTGCAGTAATGTATAGGGCCTTGTTTACAGTCGAAATATTTTCTAAACTCTGTAAGTATGTAGCCCATTCATTTAATGATAGAAATTGTTTGATTTACGAATTTAACATAATTCTTTGCCACTTCTTCATCTGTTCATGAATTGAACACTGTGAAGTGAGACCTCGTCTCTAACAAGTTAGTCATGAAAGAATGAATGAATGCTGGCTTAGAGTCAGACTGTCAGAGACGCCAAGGTCTAAGACCAGTAATGTGTGAGATTTTAGGCATGGAACCGAGAGATCACCAGGGGCCCGTTTCACGAAACCGTCATAAGTCAACTTCTCAGCTAAGATCGCCGCTAGTTGGCTAGTTGTCTGCTACGTGTTTCACGAAGCCGTGTTTGCCAAGATCAACGCCAACATCCCGACTAAGAACTTATGACGCCTCTGACCCTGTCATATCTTTTTTCGTTGGTATGCAGCGCCATCACATGCCACTCATTTGGTAGATTATGGCTGGCCAAAATGGAAGCTACATAGATGTAAAAAAAATAATTCAAATCTATCTTTTCTAAGGGTTCCTGCAATCAGTAATTCATCCTTGCTCATGTATAAATATTATATTTCATGTTTCATATGAAACGATCTGCAAAGAAGGTTTCCTAAGGGGGTTTCTCCCGTGATTGTAACATCTCTCAAAAGAACGCAATTCTGCCACGTCAGGCAAGGCATAGTCAAAGGGATAGTTTGTAGATTTCAGACCCATATTTATTAAAAGATAATTTATATCGTAGATTTTTAAACAAAATACTTTTTAAGACATATTTTAGCTTGTAATTTGCCAAAATTATGCATATCAACGTTTTGGTCAAGACGTGACGCTGGATAAATATTTAATTTGCCTCCTCTTTCCGATCATGAACGTAAGGGTTTATTTTGCAAATCTAGTGTTCCGGGGGTACCCATCTTACGTTCAAAACGACAATGAACTTAATTACTAAAAACAGAATCTTATAAGTTTTTCTTTGGTGTAATTTGCCTTCTTTGAAAATATCTTGTATCTATAACCCCTGCTACTATTTCTAAGCTTTGCCCTCACCAGATCACTCAAATAATTGCAGTTCTGATAATTTCTTGTTTACAACATATATGTGTGATTGTGATCAAGGCTATGTGTTGTCACATTTCCTCATCGATTCACGAAATATTTAGCTAGCATGCTCTTCGTGAAACGGTTTAGCAAGATTAGAGTCATCTCCGTAGTTGGCGGACAAAGATATGACTAACTTGGCGTTGATTTCCAGAAACAGGCCCCAGGCGTTATGTATAACATGATGATATAGACCTAACGTTAGTATGGGGATAGGCTGTGATTTAGGCATGAGAAAGAGATTTGGGGGGATGAGCAAGAGCCCCCAATGCGAGATTCTCACACCTAATGCGTGAGACTTGACATGTCTGAAGATGGTCAGTTGGTATACTGTGCGGATGGTCACAGTCAGTAGTTATGTTGGTACAGCTAATCCACTTTAAGATTTAGAAGCGAAGATAGATATTTTTAATTGTAGACTAGTATTTTTGTGATAGCTACATCTATGAATGTGTCCATTTTCCTCATGCACATCTTTGTATCAAATCTAATGTCTCGTCCTATTTTCTATTTTCTAGAACATTAAACATGGCAGATCCGCAGTCATCTCAGCTTCCGGAGGATGAACTGACTGTGCCTCGAGCACCCCTTAACAAGATGATCAAGGAGCTATTACCCAATGTCAGAGTCGCCAATGATGCAAGGGAGTTGATCTTGAACTGTTGCACAGAGTTCATTCAGTTGGTGTCTTCAGAAGCCAACGACATCTGCAACAAGCAAGCCAAAAAGACAATTTCACCAGAACATGCACTACAGGGTAAGGTTCAAGCAAAGACAAACAAAAGGAAAAAAAAATACACAACAATATGAAACATAACAGGGTTGGCTGGTCTGACTTACACGACTGCAAGGTTATATTAGATAACCTTGCACTCATGCAGGTCTGTACAGGGGAAATTGCTGACAACAGGCAAGTAGTGTTCCATAACTTATTTGTGAGCTTCAGAGGAGCAAGAGCCGTGATTTAAAAAAGAAAAATCTGATAATTTCACTTGATCAAGATGATTGAGATCCAGTGGAAGGAATGGGATGGAAATAGATATTTTATCATCCTAGGGTGTAAAAAGCAAATATTTTCCAAGAATTTGTTGATTGTTGTGATTTCTATCCTCGACTATAGAGGTCAGCAGCCACATAAATTTACACAGCTTACCATACCAATACTCCCCAGTGTGGGCTGTTCTAAATAGAGAGAAAAATATATGCACAGGCTATATGTAAAGAAAATACTGGGATAGGCTGTAGTTTGAAGACTAAAGAGCTTTCAAATTTCTAACCCAGTGCTATTGATATTTCAATGAGATTTGGTTACTCTTCCATCGCCAGCAATAACTTGGGACCTAAACTAACAAAGAGCAGCAATTTTGTTCTCTCTTCATTTGAAATGAGTATTCATGCTACTAGTATATGATCGATATTTAGATATGTATTTTTTTAGTAAGGGAGATGTACACAATAATTTCCTTCCCCCCCCCCCCCCCCCCCGAAAATCAGGGGAAGACAAGTGTTTGGGTTTATAGAAATTGCATCGTGTCTATTTGTTTGTTGTTCATTATCAAAACAGTATCTGCTCGTCCAATTTCAAAGAATTTCTTTGTTTATCATCTCCTTTGAAATATTAATAATAATGAAAATAAACACCAGAAACATCAATAAAATCATCAAATGCAATCAGAAGTTAAATACAATTTGCATAAAATATCCTGATTATTTTCATTTTAATCTTGTTTCTATAATCATTTGCAGCATTAGACAGCTTGGGGTTCGGCGATTACCTACAAGAGTGTAAATCGGTCCTTGAGGAATGCAAGACGGTGGCAGCCAAGAAGAGAAAAGCCAGTACCCGGCTTGAGAACCTCGGCATACCTGAAGAGGAACTCTTGAGACAGCAGCAGGAGCTCTTTGAAAAGGTAACCATGGAGGGCATGTTACACAATCTAACGTAGCAGCAGATTATCATAGAGCCAAGCCCTGTCTCGGATGGTGATACATGCTCAAGATACATTTGCATATATATATATATATATATATGTGTGTATATATGAGATGTTGGATCTAAAGCTGAAAAAGACATTGGACCTGCCTTGGGCATTGAAGGCTGAGCAGTTTTTATGTGTGACATATTCATCTGATCACATTTTCACTGGATCTTTCAGGAATTATGGCTGTCAGCAAGAATTATGAACACCAGTCCTTGATGTCAGTTTGCATTGATAAATGGGAATGGAGACATCAGATGGAAACTTGGGGAGGGAGTAAAAAGGGCTTGTTGTCTGGAACAGACAATATATTCAAATTTGAATGAGATTTGAATAGCAGGGGAGCATTTCATGAAGAGTTTTGTCTGTGAAAATCACCAACAAATGTTATAAGCTACTGAAAATCCTTGCATCTGATTGGCTGAAAGCAAATTAGTCAGTGAAAATCACTGACAAAACTCTTCATGAAACGCTCCCCTGAGGTGAAATCAGCTGATCGTGCTTCAACTGAACGCCTAATGCAAGAGCCTTTAATATCATTGCAAATGTTAGATTTAGATTTTACAGTATTTGTAATTTTTAATTGCCATTGTATGTGTATTTCATACATTTCATTTTACCCTGTTTGTGTGTAATCTAGTGAAATTTTATTGAACTTCGATTTCATTGAATATTTTATTGTTCCATCACATCATGCTATCAAATTTTACTTCAAATTTCTCTTCAGGCCAGACAAGAGCAGGCAGCAATAGAACACCAGGAGTGGTTGCAGTTGCAAGCCGCCCAAGCAGCCCAGGCTCAGCAACAGGGACTACCCCTGCAACAACCCGGCATGCAACCAGCAGCAGCGGCAGCAGGAGGCCACTTCCAGCCGTACCAGGTGGCGGAGGGGATTCCTCAGCACGGGGCGGTGCCTTCCCACAACCAGCCCAGCAGCGGCGCGGGGCAGCTACCCACTGAGTCTGCCAGCAACCAGCAGATACCGCCTTCATGACGTTGCTGATCAGGGCGGGGCGATAACACCCTGATAACATATTGATCTCCAGGATTATGCAAAGAGACTATGAACATTGGGGTGGGGTATCATTCAGCAATTGTGCCCCTCCCCTCCCTAGAGTTGTGGGATTAACTGTGTATTCTATGCGTTATCAGCCTCTGAGCTAGGTGTTACACCCCAACCACCTTTCCAGATGTGGATCTATGCCTCTGGAAGAGAAATGTGGCATGGCCTTCATCTCTATACTTTAAAGCAACAGTGAACTGACCCTTATTATGATGTATTTACAACAGCGCCAGCTTACAGCTACTCAAAAGCAGAGACTCTTAGACACATTATATCCTTTGTGGCTTATCGTGAATTTCCTTAGTATGAATACAAATACATTTTAACAGATGTTACTCGAAATATAAAGCTGTCATTGATCAGAATAGAGCATGCTGGGAGCAAAAAGGGGACAAAAATCAGTAGTTTAGGACTGAGAGGGCGCTATTTCAAAATCCCATACAAGGATGCCAGTTCACTCTGGCTTTAAATTCCTATGAGAACTAAGTCAACCCTGTATTATGCATAGGAATGCAAGAATTCAGTACCATACTCATTTCCTTACATCAGGGTTAAAAAAAAGAAAGAACATAAAGACCTGGGAGCAGTGAAATAACCGTGTTATTATCAAGAATCTCTATATCAGAGCTTTTTATGATGAGCCTCCTCTGTTACAGTGATCCTGTAGAATTCTCTCAGCGACTTCAAAGGAAAAAGGGAAGGTGGTAAAAACGTAACAGAAAAGTAGTGCATTGGATTAATACTTTGAAACAGTTTTTAATTGTTTTGTGAATCAGACATATTTTACTTTTATCAAGAACAGTTCTGTGAATTAAAACTTCGTTTTACTTGGCAGATGAGCATTATACCTTGCTCGGACATGATGCAATACAAGGCCTCCAAAATGCCCTGCAGCAAACTGAGATGACATAACCAGAAGTGCATCAAAATCTATTGATGATGATGCGTAGAGTATGTATAGGAACCTTTTTCACATGCAGGTATTTTTCTTTTCTCTTTAGTCCCAATTGCCATTTTTATAGCTGTCAAACAGCTTTTTATTTTGCTGCATATTTTGTTTGTTTGTTTTTGTTTGGGTTTTCTGTTCATGGCCGACTACCACACCATCTCTAAGCAAGGCAATTCCAAATAGTTTAGCATATTACAAAATGCCACTGCTAATACCCCTCTGTCAGGCACAAAAAGTGTGAAGTTCATTATGTGAGTTTGCATAGATATTTCTTTCCAATAAGATGGGCCTTGCATTATTCTGCTATTCTGGGTAAGATTCATTTCCATGCTCATGGACATGGTTTATATATGAAATGAAATACTTGAATAATTAAAATTAGTGTTGAAACCACTTTTTTTAAAGAATTTAAAATTTTTGCTTATTTAGGTTGACTACATTTGTCAGTTAGGAATGATGTGAATTCTCCAGTTTTGATTTAGGAGGTCACATACCAGGGATGTAGTTGTGTGGTGTACCAAGCACTTAGCTGGAGATGTGAAGGTCACGGGATCCAGCCCCGTCATGGTACTGCTGGAGTGTGTTTGGGACATTCTTCTGGATTTGCCATTTTTATCCAGGAGAGGAATCAGGACCTGGTATGATGCCGAGTGCCTTTTCGAAAGAAATCACCAGATGCCCCAACTGATCATATTGTATTGTAACATAGTTCTAGCAAGTTGAAATGGGACACACACTATGTGCATTTCTGAATGGTGCATACAATGATTAGAGCTGTAGCTCTGATGTAATTCCAGGGGGGTGTTTCACAAAGAATTAAGTTGGACTTAGAGTCGCTCTTAAACTCCTAGTCGCGGACTGTATATTATGCATTACTGCATTGGTCATATCATGCTCAGGGGACGCGTGGTATTGGAAAGTCTATCAGTGAGATTACGTGTCAAATACCGGATGCGCATGGGTGCTTACACACGACTATAAGTCCATCTTAACTCTTTGTGAAACTTCCCCCAGATTGTTATTGCTATTGTCTAGGATTTACCAAATTAAGGAGTAGGAAAATGAAATAGCAATTAAAATAAACATAGCAACTTTGGCTCTTGGAATACAAGAACCCATGCAGTGTCATGTAGGTAATTTTAAAGGCTGAAATTGTTATGGTTTAGATAGAACATTCAGAGAGAAAAATAGATGGATATATAGAAAGAGAGAGAGAGGGGGGGGAGATGGAGAAAGAGATAGAGAGTGAGAGAGAAATAAAGAATTAGGAGAGACAGAGGGAGATAGAGAGATAGAGGGAGAAAGATAGAGAGGAAGGTTACAGTTCATTATTCCCAAGGTTCGTTATTTCGAAGGTTCGTTTATTCTGAAGGTTCGTTATTTCGAAGGTTTGTTATTCCGAAGGTTCGTTGTTCTGAAGGTTCGTTGTTCCGAAGTTTTGTTAGTCCGAAAATGAAATAAGGTTTGTCTTTCCATAGGTTCGTTAGTACGAAAATGAAAAAAGTTCGTTATTCCGAAGGTTCGTTAATCCGAAAATGAAGTAAGGTTTGTTATTCCGAAAGTTCCTTAGTCCGAAATTGAAATAAGGTTTGTTAGTTTATTAGTTATTTTTGGACTAACGAGCCTTATTCACTTTCGGATGATTGAACCTTCGGAATAACGAACCTCGTTTCATTTTCGGATTAACGAACCTTTGGAATAACAATCCTTTTTTATTTTCGGACTAACGAACCTTCGAAAAAACGAACATTATTTCATTTTCGGATTAACAAACTTTTGGACTAAAGAACCTTCGAAATAACCCCACAAATGTTCGGATTAACAAACCCTTTTTTATTTTCGGACTAACAAACATCTAGGTATACGCAATTTGCGTGTTTCGGCATAACGAACATTTGGAATAATGAACCTTCGGAATAACAAACTTTCGGAATAATGAACATCACCCGAGAGGAAGAGGGAGAGAGATAGAGAGGAGTTAGGAGTGACAAAGAAAGCGAGAGAGAGAGAGAGAGAGAAAGAAAGAGAGAAAGAGAAAGAAAGAGAGAGAGAGCATTAGAGATGGGGCAATAAGTTCCCTAAAGAGAGTGGTGGACAAATAAACAGGCCTAACAATCCTTAATCATCCTTCTTATAACATAACTATTGTGTCTGTCAGCTGTCTTGCATTAAAATTTGTTTAAAAAGTGTCATTTACAAAATCAAACACAGTTTATTATTTTTTTTTAAATGAATAAAATCAAGTTTAGAGAAAAATATTACATTTATTGGAGTTATTGACTTTTCATTGTGTAAGAAATTAAGCACATTAGCACATCCAATGCCAAACATTGTTTTATAACATGCCATTTTTAATGAATTTCTATTCTGTTTTCATCACACATCCCCTGGTGTTTCCAGAGATTGAGTTTGAAAAAGAAAAATAAAACTAAGAATTTAGGAAAGAACTGAATTACCGGGGGACTTGGTGATTTGGTCTGTAATTAGAACTCCACATTAGAGAAATTACATGTTACAATATATTTTGATCTTTATTATGCACTGACTTCTGGTTTCAGTGGGCCAGTGTCACAAACCCCGCTTTCAGACCTACCAACTTATCGTATATATTCATACGGTGTATGGATATACGACGTATTGATATGAGACCTTTCAGACGCAACGCTCTGTAATCCGATAATCGTATAGGAGCATTCAGATGCACCCCACACTCAGTCGAACTTTCGTGGGAAGCTCATGAATATGTACGAGTCCCTTGCACAGTATGAACTTCACGCGGGCTTTGCGCTTCGTGTTTATGTTGCGCGCCTTGTGCTGGACTCATAGTAGAGTAGAGGTTGAGCCCTAAGCGCGCATTGCAAATAAGTCCCGCCTACTTATACGACGTACGGATATGAGAGCATTCAGACATGAATTTACATCGTATGGATCGTACAAATTGATGCCCAAACCATCGTTTCGATATACGTCGTATATTGAAATGACGTATCAATATAAGAGTATTCAGACGCTAAAAAACGTCCTATATCCATACGTCGTATATCGATACGAGAACTCTCTCATCTGAACGCAGGGATAGTAACTTTGCTACTCTATCCCACCTTTTTCCATTTCTCTTTCTCTCTATCTCTCTCTCACTCACTTCCCCTCTCTTTCTCCCTCCCTCCCTCCCTTTCTCTCCCTCCCTCCCTCCCTTTCTCTCTCATCCCTCCCTATTTCAAAGCACTTAGAGACATCAGAGATATATTAGGCACAATAAAAATCCAGAATATTATTATTATCATAATCATCATCATTATATACCTATAAAGTAACATTAAATAGAGACATATATTTGAATGCGAAAGCACAACCTGAATGATACTATTTTTAAAGGAATATTTAATAAGCTTGAAAACAAATGAGCATTTTTTTTTTTCAAATTGTAAACCAAGAATTGAATTGACAGTTGCCCACATGTTCATCAAAAATATAGAAATAGCACTATTCAATTGTACATCAAATGTACAAATGTAACATAATACACTGGAAACTCAGTATAATGAGATCCCTGGAATCATCAAAATTTCTTTGTTATAGCAGGAATCTTGTTATATCAGGGTTAAAAACAACAGAATATAAAGAGCTGTGACCGGAATGTTATATATCAGGAATATTGTTATCCGGGGGGGCACTCACATATATTGGTGGTACGGGGACGTGCCGCTTTGATGACCCCCTTTTTCAGACCTCCATTTCCGTTCCAAAGCATAGCATTTTCTTCTTATTGAGGAAAAAGAAGAAAGAAATCCGTTCCAAAGTATAGTATGTTTTTCGTTTCGCCATTCCGGCCGCACTGAGCTTCATTTTCGGTGAAAAGCGACCCCCACCGTTTCGCACGTAGGGCAGCCAGCGCTGTCCGACCATCGCCTCTGTACGAGTGCACCCAGCACCCGTGCCACCGGGCTAGTAGCTGCATGCACACATGCCTGTTCCATAGGGATACATATATACACACTCACACGCAGGCGAACCCCATTCCAAACACTCCCGCTTTCACAAACATTTGTTGTTCTGAAACCCGTTCCGAAGACCCTCCTATTCACAATAAGCCTGTTCCAAAGCCCCGTTTTTTGTCTCGCCTGCGGCATATACCTACCACTTTTGGGGTAGAGTGCCCCCCCCCCCCCCCCCCCCCCGAATTGTTATATCAGATCTTGAATATCAATATCAGATATTGAATATCAATAAAATTTGATTTGATTTGATTTGATTTGATTTATACTGAGTTTCCACTGTAGCACACAAGTGTAACATAATACAGTAAAACCACAAACATTTTTTCACACAATAAATTCACTTTTCCTACAAAATGCTTCAATGCATACAAATACTTTGATAATTTGGCAGTAACAAATACTCATCTTTGAAATGAAGACAATCTACATGTTATGGAGAGGGCCTGACTCCCACAGGCTCACAGAGATATCCAGCAGATAAACACCACGTTTTCTCAGTGGTCAATCACTAAAATTGTAGACATGCAATATCTAAAAGAACTTAGATTGTTTCCCAAGATAATACCCTGTTTTAGTCCATGCCTGTTTTATTTCCATTCTCTGCAAAAGCAGCTGCATCCTGAATAAGGCCCAATTTTCTTTTTTTTTTCAAATTGATGGAGTTGCAGTATCATCTTTGTTTGACATCCCTGTTTCATTTGAGTTCTATGAAAAAAAAGTTTGACATTCAGAAGCAGTTGCACTCTGAATACGGACCAAAGGCATCTTTCTGAAAATCAACAAGAGTTGCGCCATTGTCTTTTTGTCCATCCCTGTTTCATATAATTTCTCTGAGAAAGCTTGGTCTCTGGATGCAGTAGTGCCCTTCAGGGCAACAAGTGCCATATTCTCAAGAATAAATCAAAGTGAGTTGAGCTACAATTCTCTAGTCCATGCCCGTTTGAATGGGATCCTCTTTAAGATCTTCAAAGGCACCTGCAGTTGCACCCTCTGCAGCATCTGCTCCACCTACTGCCCCTGCAGGAACCTCCTTTCCTTCTCCTCCTTGCTCAGGACTACTCTGATGGCCTTCACCTGGAGAGGCACTTCCTGCTGAAACCATTCCACTTTCTCCTGCAGGAACCGTTAAATGAGAGTGTTGATTGTCCTCAGAATCCTTGACCAGCCAAACCTCGTTTCTACGGTTGATCAGCTTGTATGGACTGTCATAGCCAGCGAAGTAGTAGACATCATCCTTGACCCTGTGGCCATCTCCTTCCAGGATTGAAGTAAACTTCTTCATCTCTTCGAAGTACTTCTCATCATCTGCAAAGCCACCGAATTTCCTGGAAGAACATTGAGAATTTGAGAAAAACTGCACATCTTTAAACGTGCTCAAATCTTGAGTGAGCACTTGATTCTAAATTCAAACTACATATGTAAACTAGGCTGAAGCCTTACTACAAGCATTTGGTCTAAAATCCTAGGATAAATTAATTTGACAAAGCAATGCCCTCACTCAAAATAAGGGAGAAGTGCAAATGCAAAGCTGTAGTGTCATGCAGAGTGACCCACTTCCAAAGCAGACTAATAATGAGATTTAACTGATATTCAGGGAATTACAATGCCCATGAAAACGATACATTGAAAGGGGATAAAAAGAACACATAAATTTACATGATGGATAACGCATGACATTCTACCCAGTAGCATTTGATAACAACCTTATGGCCCATTCAGAGATGAAATGGTACAGTAAGTGCATACAAAACTATGCAGCAAAATGAAATTAGATATTAGCATAGTTAATTAACATTTTTGTATATAATGACAGACAGATCATTGAGTTAAATGCAAAGGGAGCCAATGTAACATGCAACTGTGTTTTCTGCCCTCCCCTATAAGCCCTCTGCCATAACCTTTTAAAAATGGAAAGCTTATTTGCATCAGTTTTTAAAAGTAGATGGTTTACAACATCTTCTATGAACTTATGATACAGTTCTCACTTTGAAGATACCCTACCATACAAAAAATTAGAAAAGTCCTGAATAAACGACACTTCTAGAAGTGTAATCATTGCATTAAAGTTAAGATTTATGAGGGTGACCTCCCACATAATTAACATGGCTTTCACTTACTTGACAAAGACCGTCATGGCCGGTAGATCGCTGATAAAAACATCTGCAGCTTTTGGTTTGGGGGTATTCTCACTAAACTCTCTGGGAACAAAAAATGACATGGTGTATTTGGTCTCGCATGCAGGGCCCTGCCCAGGAATGTATTGTCTGGCTACAGGAGCAGTCATCTCAATCTTGTTATCTGCGATTGAATAACATTTTAGAAAAAAAAAGGAATTATGAGGGAAAAAGGAGTTACAAAAAGTATAGTCATCCAAGTGCTGGCTATAACAGTAGATCATGTCATAAATCATCAGTAGCCCATATAACCTGCAGATGCATGACAATATTGTTTCCAACTGATTTTGGAATATCAGTAAAACTTACAGGAAAAAAAATCCATATTGAAACAACTGCAACATATTTTTCTTCTTAAAATGCTCAGCACAGACAAGAAATTAACCCATGAAATATAGTTTGATTTGGTTAAAATGCCATAACCAGAGACCAAAGCCCTGGTGTCTAGAAGCACAGGCGTTAACTGGTTAACATCATGTAAATGTTAGCGGTAAAAAGTCAATTAATGCAGATGTCAAACACACAAATAATTCAGTGCTTACGTATTTCAGGTTAAGATTTGAATCTGTAACCTCCTGTTTTAGAGCCAGAGTACAAACCACTGCACCAATATGTCTCTACATGAAATTGTTCTTACTAGAGCCCTGTCTGATGAAAGTTGAAACTAATAAAAAATTAACCACATTTTAAAGTTGACCGGTCATCGAGTTTAGAGGGGGCTTCTCGCAATGCTAACTGAATTTTGACAAGCCACTGCTATGTGAAGATTTTCAGGCAAACCTGGAGCATGTATCCGTGGCATAATTTTCATTCCTTTGTTTGAAGCTTACAGTTACTTCAGCCATTATTTGTGTATTAAGGCCAGTTTTTATGGGGCATGCATCGGAAATGTCAGTTGTTTGAGGGATGCTGGGAATATTCGCAAGAAATTTCAGACCTGCCAAACTAAAAAAACAAACAACAGACGACGCTTCGGAATCCATGTGCACGTCTCGCCAACTTTTGGTGCCTAAAATACAAATGTTGGACTTTGCCCTTTTTCGACATTTGTATCCTTCGCAAATCATTCACATACCCTGCGAAAACCCTAGTTAACCTGGCTGGTTTACATGTGACACCCAACAGTGACAATGTTTGAACAACAGGTACGTTGCATAAACCATGTGTTGTGCGCAATGCTGAATCCTCCAAAGCGAAAAATGATCAATAAGAGACTGGGAACCATTGGTAATAATGGTTTCTACAGCAAACTTTGTTACAGCAGGGCATCACCCAAAGTACTTATGGCCATCTGCATTGAACCTGTGTTTACAACATAACGTCATTGCTAGTTTTTTCAAAATGGCCAAAAACACAGATAGCCCTTTGTTGCACTAAACCCTCGATATGCAGTTTGCGTTCTTTTCGATCTTTATGCTCCACTCCATTTTGCCAAGTTACCTAACCAGGTGCAAAGAGGTACAGGAGAAAATCCAGCTTTTCCCTATTACTCACCGCCTTCATTGTTTCCCTGAATGTAGTTAAAGAGCTTGAAGAAAGAATCGCGACGCTCTTTCTTCGAGACCACTGGTTCATCCGCCGTCATGAGATCTAGAGATGTGGACACCCAACGAGATGGGGCATATCTTCTCTCCTCGTATCCTTTCTACAATGAAAAGTACATAATTATTTGTCAAAGGTTGATGGCATTGATTAAATCAAGTTCACTGCAATTTGCAGAGAATGGCGCTAATATCCCATCACCCATATCAAAGACTGAGGCACTGCTGAATCGCTGAATCAAGGTACGGGACTTTGAGGGATGATTTTAATTTTGTCTAGTGAAATACAACTTACTAAATTAGGATTTTGTAAATAATAACGATAAAATAGAAGGATGAACCCTGGTGCAGGGATACGATACTCATACCTTAAAATCTTCTTTCAGCAAATTTCACATTTCTGCAGGCTGTCTGCAAATATCAGAAAATCATAAATCCTCGTCTTTTTTATCTGTAGCCCCCTTTTTTTGCTTGATTGCTTTTAGGAAAGTTATCAACAACCTTGTGCCCAAAAATAAGTTTCATTTTTTTACATTTACACCCCCTCCCTTTATGAAATGGTCTTGCAAAGCTAAAAAAAAAAAAAGAGCAGCTTACATCATATGTTTTGAGTGGCTCAAACTCGGGCATCTGAAGTGTGCTGAACATATATTTGACAACACTCATCATCTTGATAGCTTGGTTGTGATGGACTAGTGTTGATGATTGATGCATAAAAGACCTTCAATCTGGTCAATGTAAACCTCTGCTACTAGGATCTGTATAATCTGTGGAAGCAAGAAAATGAGCGACATGCATTATCAAGACATCTACCACGAAATCGAAGAGGAAATCACAGTACACAAGTAAACAATGAACATACATGAAATTAGCTTCTCTGCAGTAGGGATTTGTAAATTACAGAATTGTTACATCGTGCAAAAAATGCTTTAAAAGTTTGCACATGCTGGCACTCAAGTGACAGAATAATCAGCTAGTGACAGAATAATCAGTTAGTTGATTGCGGTCACTCAACAGGAAGAAGAAGAAGAAGATATGTGAGGTTATAACCTTGCTTTCGTGTGAGTGGTCAATACGCATTGACCACTACTGTAGCTGGTGTGGCCACAGGGTATGTGCATTCATTTTTTGTGATCCGCAACCTCTGCATGACTACAAAAATTTTATGGTCATACTAGTCTAGACGTACGTCTATGGGGGAAAATGTTGCTTTTTACCTACCCTTGCCTCTGCGGATCTACAGTCCCAACACTATCTCTGGCACTCGGCCTAGCACTGTCACTGAACAGGCACTGTCACCGGTCACTAGCACTGTAGGTCTACCGGTATCTGTATTGCTGCTGTCGGCTTTGTCGTGGAATTGTGTCCCGCTTAAAGTGGACCATATAATGTCGACTTGGAGCTTTACTTCTGATCACGTAGCAGCCTCGACTTAGCTTGTAATTTTAAAAGTTGTTCTTCTGCTGTTTTTTTTTTCGTCAATTTCCTGTGCTTTATGTGAATTTTACGCCTGGATTTTGGGATTTTACCCCACTAAAAACGTTTTCCACCTGATGAGAGTTGCGTAATAATGCAACATGTTCGGCTCGGCTACGCCCCAATAGTTGTATAATTTGTCAATACCCTCTTGCGATTGGTCAAAAAATCGATCTAGGTCGAGGTACGCTCTCATAACATACAAACAAAGCCACGTGTTCGAAGAAAATATTGCCACGCCCACTGCATGGAACGTCAGCAGTCAAGATTATGAAATTTTATGAAACTTTATAAAAACGTCAAATAAGTTATTACATCTCTCTCTTTTTTTTTAGAATTAGGCCCATAATTTGAAAATAACTGTTACATGGTCAAAATCACACCAATGACATCACAGGTAACATTTCATAATGAAAAATCGTTTTATACAGTTAAGTTCGATATGTTAAAAAGGAGGAAATTGCATCAGCTAATTTCTTTTGTCCCAGATCGAACATATGATGCAACTATTAAGGCAGTTTTTCATAGTGATCTTCTTATAATCTTAGGACTAAAGATAATAGAACGAGTTGCCCTTTTTTTAAAATAAGAATTTCGTAGGTATAATATAGTTTTGTTTTACAACTATTTGCAATATTTATGATGATTATGATGCATGCTGATGATCATTACAATAGTGATGATGTAAATAATCATCATAATAATAAATAGACGATGATATTGATAATGATTACAATCACCATCATTTTCATAATGATGGTAATAATGATGATATGTTGATGATGATGATGATGATGATGATGATGATGATAACAAAAACAGTCAGTTCATAACAATTTTGAAAAGAAATCAAAGAGAGGCCTACAAATCAGTGCACAATTATATGACACGTACATTACGTGAATTATAAAACAATAATAATTATAGTAATAGATATAGTAATATTGATAACAAGACAACAAATAATTGTAACAAGAATGAACATTAATAATATCAATTATAGCGATAACAATGGTGGTGACAAAAATAAATATTATTTTATGAATGATAATATATTTCGTTGTTGCATTGTTGCATAAGGACTGATCTTACAATGATATTTTTAAAATAAAGTTCTGTCGTAATTTACTCTTCATTCTTTGTTTGTTCTCCTAATGCATCGAGGAGGAAATGCATAAGAATATGTGAATGATAATACACGTTCTACTTGCAAGCTAACTTTAGATGATGGGTTCCATGATGCTCTCTCAAATAGTAAAACTGCGCCATCTATGCCAATTTACGCATACTGACTTTTT